>JBBPLF010000042.1:0-106372 GCA_038089615.1 Aureoboletus auriporus
ACCTGGCCTAAACACGTGGCAGGTTAAAAAGTTGAGAATGGGACTTGAATGCTATGTACCCTTTCTCTCTCAAAACGATAGTGTTGTCGATTCTTCTGAGTGCGTATTACATGCATGTAATAGACTTCCGAACAGGGCGATTTTTGTGCTAACTCGGACACGGGGGTCGAAGTAAACGGATGCATAATAGACGCACCGTGTCGGTGAAGGAATGCTTCATCACACTTATAACCGAATGATACGTGCAACCTCTACACCGGTCATACAAACGAGAGCCTTCAGAGACTCGGCAGACAGCACTCGACTGTGTATGGAGTATGGACTAGACGGTGCGGGCTCGAACATCGATCATAGGTTGAAACGTCCATAAGCCTGTGGGGGTACAATCTGTTTCTACATATTCTAACAGCGCAAAATTAGAGGTCGAGTGATACGATCCAAGAAGCTTGAACTTGATCGGTGCGCGATCGGACACGCACGCGTTACCCTGCCTTCATTGTGAAAAAGCTCGACAACTTGGATATGCCACTCCCTGTGATCCCTTTCCGTCCTTCTTTCGCTTTTTAGTTTCTTCAGTGGTCGCGGAACCAGCCTTTGACTTCTTGGCAGGGGCACTACTCTCAGACGCTAGCAATGAATGCTCATTGGCAAGCCTTTTTACGTGTGCGTCCAGCTAATTTGGTCGCTCAACATACATGCGTACTAGTCGAAATCATATCAGGCACGTACTCACACGAAGCGAGAAGCGCTTCCTGATATCATGGGGGAAGACACTGTCCCAATAGCTCGCAAGCCAACTTTGTTCTTCCCACTGTGTAGAGCGTCGTACTCGAAGGATGATCATTTACACACGATCACCACTCACGCTTAAGTAAATCCTCATTCTTGTCTTCCATGAGTGCATCTTTAGCCAGACTTCGCACGAAGCATCTTGACATCTCCATGATGAGAGGCGACCCTTCTTTCTCAGCTCTTCTAGGAGCTTTTCGGCCGAGTATCCGAATACGGTGATCTCCGGTGTCATCTCTGACGAAACGGATTGCGCAAGAAAGGGCATTGTGCGCAAACTATGAGACTTGCCTTTTACATCGCAAAATTGTCTCATTTCCTTCTTTGTACACTCGAGGGTGACGAACTTGCACGCTCATGTGTCTTGCGTGGCGCCAGCCATTGGTGTCTCTGCTATAAGCCTTGCCATATCTTTAATATAGATCCTCTGGTGGACGAAAGTGGTCAACGCCACCGTCGGGCTTCAGTATGGCCAGACGGTATACAACCCATATAGCGAGCGTGGTTTACCTGCCTGATCGCTCAAAGTCACGGTATAGGTATCAAATACAACGGGTCAACGGGTCATGACAAGGAGTTTTCCGTCTGCCATCCATTTAGAATTTAGAGGCGGAGCTCTGTGAGACATACCTGAAATGACCTCGTTGCCCACGAGCCAAGAACGTGTACTGGGTAGTTCGACTGCTTGCATCTCTAGTAACCTTGAGACGCGTTCTGTGTCTTCGTCGGGGACGGATTCGAGAACCAAGAAGAGTGATGCGATGCCTGGAACGCGATTCTTGGGACGGTGATGTTAGTGACGAGAATCACGAGATGAGACGCACTAGTTCTAGTATGGGGAAGGTACATAAAGCGCGGTACATCTGGTATCTCGTCGGGAAGTGATACGATGGTGTCCGACACATCTGAGCTCGACTAGAATTTCGACTACAGAAAAGACTCGGACATACCTAGGGGTAACACATGTACAGCAAAGTGGGTATCCATATCGATATTGCAGGCATTTTGCTCAATAATCGTCCCTTCCAATATTGAATACGTTCGCTTATTGATATTCGGTGTGAGAGGATAGTGTGCGTCCGGTCCATCCTGTTCAGCTTGGAGTAGAACCCTCCATCCGACTATCAACTATCCGGCGAGGAACGTGAGCGCTTTCCAGTGACGGTGCGCGATGTTACCATACACAAGCGGACTATTGTTACTACTAATGGTACGACCTGCGCCACTTTCGACACGTTCCGTCGCCCTCGACATCTCCTGATCCGACATTCTCACCTACTGGCAGATGGTCTCCTGGCCGTCTAACTCGACGTTGCGTGTTTGCGCCTCCTCCTGATTCAACTTGCCCGCCTGCCGCTCCATTTGAAACTACGCGATCACTTCGGCATTGCATGCGTCCTCGTCCTCGTCTGGGCGTTCCTGGTGCCTCTGAACATCGCCTGGTACATGGCCATTGATTCCCATCTCGCTCGTCTTGTCTTGAACCTTTCTAGGTGGGGCTTCTTCAACCCTTTTCTGCAAGCATTCTTCGACGTGTTTTGACGCGATCCGCAGTTGCTTGAGACAGTCCCTAGCATCCTCATCATGGCTAGATGCACCATACACGTACGCTTCGCCCTAGGTACATTGCAGCTCGCAGAGCTGTTGTTCTCCCCCTACAGCTGATCGTGAAGGGACTCGTCTCGTCGCAGCGGATGCCTGTCAGGTGTTGCTAGTAGGTGTGGGGATGTCCTTGGTGCGTTACCGTCGTGTATGAGGACGAGCACGACCCACGATTATGTAGTATGTTCCAAGGCCTCACCGTTGTACCGTCGACATCGAGAAGGGAATGCGGCTAACACCGCCACTACTATATTTCGAACTCAGCTGGCACGAAAAGCAACGGCCTCCGAGCGCAGTCCCAGCGAGCACTTTCAAGCATGTGCGTTGTTAGTGCGGTGACGAGTCCCAGGCAAAGTGCTGCGGGCATGCTTGATGCAAAGCTTCAAATGCTGGTGGATCAATTTAGTTGTATACTTGTAAAATTGTTGTGAAATTACTGTGTTGACTCGACTCACTGAGAACTGTAGTCTTTTTTTTGGACAAGGGGTGTTATTATATAGTAACTGATATAATATGCTAAGGCGGCAGCATGACTACCCGGTCCGAAGGAAAGTGCTCTTACGCACGCCCTACGATCGGTAGGGGGCATGGGACTGACTCCGTAAGCTGTCTGGTGAGTCCTCAATATGGTGCTGAGGGCTTAGGCAGCGTGATGCCTAAAACCTCAGGGTTTATTTGTCAACCAGTCGTTTGGTAAATCTGTCACATTTTGTACAAGGGGTCCCCAGGTGTGTTTACCAAATTTGGGAGGGAAGGGCACAGGGGGGATTTGGCACATTGTCTGTCACCGGCAAGGTTGAGTTGTCAGTGTTGATTTTGTTAAGCCAGCGGGTAGTTATGGTAGGGGCAGTGTGCATCTTTTCTGCTATTACTCGTTCACATCATAGGGCCCGAATGAGGTGGGCAGATTCTGTAGTGAGGATTCTAAAGAAGCATGCTTCACCCTGTTCAAAGGCTGTGGGCCGTTCATCAGGCAGTGAGGGCGGGCTACCCATGATCAAGCCAAGGGTTGGTGGAGGTAACTGTAGCCTGTACTATATTTTACGAAAGGGTATACAGCAACGATGTGCAGATATAAACAAGGTCCCTACCAACGCAGTACGGCGCTAAATCTAGTAGGAAATTGGTTAAATTAAAGTTGGGGTTATACGTTCCCACCGAGTACATATGCCAGGTTGGAGTGATAGGTGGCTCCGGCCCGGGGTGCCGCAAATGTGATTTATAAATAAATATTTCTTGAACGCCGAGAGTGCGAAACAAAACGACGTGTGTTAACGTAGATACTCCTGAAAAACAATGAGAGAACTTCGGCCCAGCCCGGCCCGCGTATCGTGAACAGTAAAAGCAGAAAAAAAAACGTGAATCTTGCAAAGCGTACGCAAAAAAGTCAAGTATGTGATGCTTGTGTTACAGAGAAAGATCCCCCCCAAAAAAACAGTGAGAACCCCGTGTATTGTGGATAACGAAAGCAGACGGAATAAATCATGAAAAGTGAAGAGCGTTAAGCAATAACCTGAAACTCTGTGGACTAGCAGTGAGCGAGAGAGAACACGGTGTATCGTGGAGAAAGAATGCAAACAGCGAGCATCATAAAAAATGATGAGCACTAAGCAAACCTGACCAGACATTTCGTGGACAGGTGAGCTAGAGAGATCTGGATAGGATCATGATGCCAGTGCTGTAAACTCACATGCGAAACTTTTTAAAAAAAACACGGTGTATCGTAACGCAAGCAGACCGCATGTATGATGAAAAACGAAGAGCGCTAAGCAGTATCCTGTCTAGAAAATCCGTGGACTAGTGAGCAAGAGCATGCCAAGTATAGATCTTGCCAACAAGTTGAATGCCGGGATGGCGTGATATCGTCTCATAAGCCACCCTGATCGGCCGAGCGAGTTCATTCAAAAGGGCCACGCAATGCTTCAGATTCGTTGAACAGAATGGCTAACTCTCCTCACGGTGGTTCGTTGAAAGTCTGTTTCTTGTTTGCCATTTCAAACTATATCATTGATTTATTGATCATGTCATTGCCTTTAGGATCTCCTCGCCCGAGATGAACCAATCGCGCCGCAACTCAAGCGGGAAACGGACACGCTCAGTGACATCGTCCTCACCGAAGTGCGTGTTTGAGCTCATCAGGCGAGCACGCTCATTCATCACTGTTGGCATTCACAGCGTCAGCTCTGTGACCTCGAGCTCATCCTCAATGGTGGATTCAGCCCACTCGAAGGCTTCATGAACGAGATCGACTACAACAGGTACCGGGCTCCTCGATATATAGCTTGATGAAGCTCACCATCATTACAGCGTCGTCGATACGCTTCGGCTCTCTGACGGAACTCTGTTTCCAATGCCGATCACCCTTGATGTATCATCTGATGACATCACTCGTCTCGGGATCACCTCTGGTGCCCGCCTCGCTCTACGTGACCCTCGGAGTGATGAAGCGCTTGCCATTCTCACTGTCCAAGACGTCTACACTTTTGACCGTGAAAATGAGGCTTTCCACGTCTTTGGAGCAGACGATCCCGCTCACCCTTCGGTCGCTTATCTGCGAAACTGTGTCAAAGAGTACTACGTCGGTGGCAAAGTACAAGCCATACAGGCTCCCTCGCACTTTGACTATGTCGCCCTCAGATGTGAGTGCGACCACCACCTGCGTCGACTACCCTGCCTAATGCGTTTGTCAGATACCCCTACTGAACTGCGTGCTCACTTCAAGAAGCTCTCGTGGAACCGGGTCGTCGCGTTCCAGACCCGAAACCCAATGCATCGAGCTCATCGTGAACTTACTGTTCGCGCCGCCCGCCAGCGTCAAGCTAATGTTCTTATACACCCTGTAGTCGGCCTCACCAAACCTGGTGACGTGGACCACTACACCCGTGTGCGTGTCTACCAAGCTATCATGGACAAGTACCCAAATGGAATGGGCCACTTGGCACTCTTGCCTCTTGCCATGCGGATGGCTGGTCCCCGTGAAGCAGTCTGGCATGCCATCATTCGTAAAAACTTTGGTGCAACTCACTTTATCGTCGGTCGGGACCATGCTGGCCCTGGAAAGAATTCTCACGGAAAGGATTTCTATGGCCCGTATGATGCCCAACAACTTGTTGAAAGGTACAAGGATGAACTCCAGATCGAGATGGTCCCCTTCCAACAGATGACATATCTTCCTTCCACTGATGAGTATCAACCTATCGACGAGGTCCCTGCCGGCGCACAGACCCTCAACATATCCGGAACTGAGCTGCGAAAACGCCTCAGGACTGGGGCACACATACCTGATTGGTTCAGTTATGAGTAAGTGCAGCACAAGCACGTGGACTTGTAACTTGAATCTCACGTTGGTCATGTTAGATCCGTCGTCAAGAGACTGCGTGAGAGTTACCCACCTCGCAACAAGCAAGGGTTTATCCTGTTCCTCACTGGCTTACACAATTCTGGCAAGGATAGTATTGCCAAGGCGCTCCAAGTTGCATTAAACGAGCAAGGTGGCAGGAGTGTTTCCTTGCTTCTCGGAGATGCTATCAAGGACGATCTGATCCCAAAGTCACTCACACCGGAAGAACGACATGATAACCTGCAACGTGTTGCTTTCGTTGCAACTGAGCTAGCACGGGCTGGAACTGCCGTCGTCGCCGCGTCAGTAGCTCCCAATGAGCGCTCGAGAACACTCGTCAAGGATACCGTCGTGTCCAGCGCCGGTGCGGGGGGCAACTTCTTCCTTATCCACGTAGCGACGCCTCTCGAATACTGTGAAAGTACAGACAGACATGGGGTATACGCTCAGGCGAGAAACGGAACCATCAAAGGGTTTGTGGGCGTCGACGTCGAATACGAAACACCCGAGAAGGCAGACCTCACTGTGGATGTCACCAAGCAGAACATTCCGTCTATAGTCCATAGTATGTGTTGCTGCCAGTGTGTGTTTTCGCTGCGGGACTGACCACTGTTTCCTCTCAGGTATTATTCTCCTTCTGGAGACAAGTTCGTTGATATAAGATAAGATTAGACGTACTCATGTAAAACTGGAGCGTGTAGTACAGATGAATTGCCAGTGTGCCTGATTTGGTGTCACATGATATTTAGTATTAGCCGACCGGTATTAATGTCGGATCCAGGCTCGGCTGCCTTGGACTTTCAAGTCATGTTCGCTCTAATTCGGAGAGGGCCGCGTGCGTTTGGACAATTGTCAGGTTCTTATCGATCATCAAGTACTCCCCGTCTTGCTGCTACACGCGCCATGTCGGTGTACCATGGAGAGTCTACCGTCCGCCCGGAATCGGACAAGGTCCTGAAGGACATCGCAGACTACGTTCACAACTACCAAGTCACTTCGGAGCTTGCGTTCGAGACCGCCCGTCTTTGTCTCATTGATACCATCGGCTGTGGCCTCGAGGGCTTGCGCTTCGAAGGATGCACGAGGCTGTTGGGTCCTGTCGTCGAAGGAACCATCGTACCAAACGGTGCGTTGCATTCGCTGCTCGACACCGTTGTCTGATCTCTTGACGCAGGAACGAAGGTCCCCGGAACCAACTACCAGTTGGATCCCGTCCGTGGGGCTTTCAACATTGGCACGATGATTCGGTACCTGGATTTCAACGACTGTTTCCTAGCTGCAGAGTGTTCGTGTCTATCTGCCTTGCGCGTGCTGTCGATGTACTGAATGTATGTTACATCTAGGGGGTCACCCGTCAGACAATCTCGGGGCCATCCTCGCGGTTGCCGACCATCTCGCGCGTCAGGGTCAAGCGCTGACTGTCCGTGACATTCTCGAGAGCATGATCAAAGCACACGAGATTCAAGGCGGCCTCGCGCTCTTGAACTCATTTAACCGCGTTGGCCTCGACCACGTCGTACTTGTCAAAGTCGCCAGCACTGCCGTCGTATCAAAGCTGCTGTAAGCGTATCCCTTAACTTGCTGCCTTTACATCGCTTACACGTATTGTAGTGGACTCTCCCATTCCCAGACCATCGATGCGGTCTCGCAAGCGTTTGTGGACGGTCAGTCGCTCCGCACGTACCGCCATGCGCCCAACACCGGTCCTCGTAAATCCTGGGCTGCTGGCGATGCATGTTCACGTGCCGTGAACCTCGCGCTCCTCGTCAAACGGGGCGAACTAGGCCTCCCATCCGTGCTCACCGCAAAGACCTGGGGCTTTTATGACGTCTTGTTCAAGGTACACAACTTCCCTTGTATTTTTAATGATCTCGTGTTGACGATGTCCGATCGATCAGGGGAAGCCATTCGAATTCCAGATGCCGTTTGGCTCCTACATCATGGAGAACGTCCTTTTCAAGATTTCTTATCCCGCCGAATTCCACGCTCAGACCGCCGTCGAGGCAGCGCACATCGTCCACGCGAAGCTCAAAGCGATGGGCAAGTCGTCGGACGACATAAAGAGCGTACGCATCCGCACGCAGGAAGCCGCCATTCGTATCATCGACAAGCAAGGTCCCTTGGACAATTTTGCCGATCGAGAGTGTGTTTCTCTTTTGATTCACTTTGATCTGATGTAACGAACCACGCTCTAGTCACGCCATTAGCTACATGGTTGCATACCCGCTCATATTTGGCGAGCTCACGTCCGAATCTTACACTGACAAGTCTGCATCTGATCCTCGTATCGATGCGCTGCGCGCCAAGATTTACTGTGTCGAAAACGTCAAGTTCTCGATCGAGTACCATGAGCCTAGCATGCGTTCCATTGGCAATGCACTCTTGGTTGAACTGAATGATGGCACCGTACTGGACGAAGTTGAAGTTGAATATCCCGTTGGACACAAGCGCCGCCGCGCAGAGGGCACGCCTCTCTTGATTGATAAGTTCCAGCGACACATCTCGTACCACTACGATACAGTTCATCAGAAGAAGTAAGTATTTCATGCCTTCATGTCGGATGGGTCACCAACGAACCGACCTTTTTAGAATTTTGGACGTTGTTTCCGACCCAACCAGCCTTTCCAAGCTCCGCGCGGACCACTTTACTGACCTGTTCGTGAAATCATGATGCTTTGCTTGGAGTACACTCGTAACAGTTATCATGTACACGTTTTCGTATTGTCAATGCCCGAATGAATCAACCCACAAACATACAACGCTACTCTAAGCTACAAAACCATGCGGACGTTGACAATGCATGAGAAATTATTACGTTCGTGCTTCCTAACCTACAAGTCCACGCATCTGTGTCTGTTCGTTCACAGCGATAGGCTCCTTGAGCTTCCTGTGCCGGTGTTTCTTTCGATGTCCGTGTTGATGTCCTTCCTTATTGTTAACTTGTTCTCGAATGTTGCTTTGTTGACTGGAAGCCGAACCTTGACCGGCGAGGTCTCGTGGAAAGTGATAGGTGGCGCCCCTAGGTTGCTTTCGAATTCAGGCAGGTTTGGAATGGTCTTTCGTATTACGTCGGCGAAAGGCACTTCGAGATAGCGTGTTTGATGTCCCGTTCCGTCGTGACTTGATGAGCTACCGTCAGTCGTGACATGGGTTTTCAACTTGGATGAGGATACAAACGTTGAAAACTCCGTCGCTGCATTGTCTTCTTCAGGGACCGACGGGAGGCGCCGTTGCATTTGTATGGAGCGTGTCGGGGGCATCACCGAGTGACCATTGTGATACGATCCTCGTGACAAAGTTTGCGGTGACTCCGGAGAAGGGGGTGTAGGAACCGTGGACGAATCATAAGCACTTCGAAAATGACCGACAGTGCTCTCATCGGTGGAAGGCAATGGGGGCAGTGGGACGTTCGGTGGTGGGACTGGCTGAAGTGGCGAGAAACGTGCGATCGGAGATAACGCTTGCAGTTGTTTGATATATTTTGCGAGCGTACTTGAAGAGGGCGAAGTTTGTCTAAAAGATGCAGCTGAAGGACCATTTGATACAGTTTGGGGGATCTTTTTGGATGTCGTGGTCGTATCAAAATCGTTATTGTGCTCCTGGCGGTCGTAAACATGGCGAAGATACTGCGATGCTTTGGCACTGGATCGGAATTTTTGCGAAGGGACGGAAGCCGGATGCTCTGTAGAACCAACCAATTCGGGGGAAAACGTCGAGCAATATGTCGAATACGGAGAGAATTGAGAAGACCACTGAGGAGATGAGGAATTCGGCGGTGTCGGGAGCATGCTTTGCATCTGCAGTTTTTGCTTCTGAAGCGCTTGTCTATACAGCTGTTGCTGGCGGTATTGTTGTGCAAGTTCAATCGGCGATTGTCTTGAAGCGGGGCTGACAGATTCGTTGGGACGAGGCTCGACAAAGATACGAGGATAAGACTGTGGGAATCCTGGGGCCACAGGGGCTGGGATAACGGGCTCAAGTCGCCCTGGGTATGCACTGTACGATTCCATATCGGCCAACGAGGATCTGAGCGCATGTCTGAGACGAGCGAGTTGCCATTCCAGAATATGGTTTTTATCGACCGGATACATATCTGAGTCGTTTTCGAGGTTATCCGAAACTCCCGTGTTGGGCGGCATCGACTGTCCTTCGCTCCACGGGATCCTATTGACGGTATCTTGATTGGTTTCGATATTGGATGAGACTTGACTCAACGGACCACGCTTGTCGTCGTAGGCTTGTCGTTGTGTCCGAGCGATGCCTGGTTTCGCGTGACTTGTGTGTGCGGATATTTGTGTTCGGGATAACTTGGGGGTTAGTTGGGTAGGAATCCTCTTCTTTTGTAGACGTGGTGGAACCTGACCAGATCCGTGC
Organism: Aureoboletus auriporus; assembly: GCA_038089615.1. Lineage (NCBI taxonomy): Eukaryota > Fungi > Basidiomycota > Agaricomycetes > Boletales > Boletaceae > Aureoboletus > Aureoboletus auriporus. The sequence goes on from JBBPLF010000042.1 coordinate 10,106, forward strand.
GAAGGAACGTTTTGGGAGCCATCATGGTAGGAGGATGGTCCTTCTGGACGGATTGGATTATGAGGTTGATCGTCCGGGCCCAATCCCCAAATTATCTGGGCTACATTATCAGATTCTTCAATGATTGTTCCTTCGGCACCACTATATAAATATTGATACCCAATTTATTTCACAGCCAATGGCACAACTTACGACGGACACCTAGCATATGGCAAGGAGAGGGGTCCATGGAGAGCCGGTATTGGGCGCGGAGGAGAGTTCGCCCAAGCTATCCAATCTGGAACGATTCGGATCGCCGCGATGGGTCAGAAATTCTGGATATATGCGTATGAATTACCTTCATCCTCAATGAGTGGTTCCGGGGAGTATTTTCTACGCAAAAATCCTTCTGGGAGTTGAGTACCAGCTGCGATGATGAGAAGGGACTCTGGAGAAGAAGGCGGCGAAGGGGTCTGTGGAATGTCCAAAGGGATAGGGTGAACGCGAACGCGCTCGCGGCGTCCACTGTACGATCCAAACGAGTCACCGGTTGCAGTCGAGGGTGATTGGAGAAGTTCAACAGATGGCTCCAACACGGGCCGAACACGATCGGGCATAGACACGACTCGTTTGCCGTGGCCATCGAAAAGGACAAAGGAAGCCTCGTTTTCTGGCATTGAGACAATCCGCCGACTGACAATTTCACCGGTGTGGCACCGAGGGAGTTTGCGCTTGGAAAATCGGCGAGAAGCCAGTGGAGCGAGCATCGGGCTAACCGGGGTTTTCGGAAGGATATATGACCCAGCGGGAGATGAGGCGTGAGGTGCCGCCAGTACCACGGCAGGATCAGCATATGGAGAGCGGACGGTGTCTGTCTCTGTCTGGACGGCCCTGTCTACGTAGTCCTTGATCAGGCCCATCGGCGAGACGCGAGAGCGATGGAGGGAAGGAGGATGAAGAGGGGGAGGTGGGTATTTAAGGAAGGTGAGATGGAACAAATTGGGTGTCCGCTACTCCGCGAGTGCAGTGCCGATTTGCCGTGCACGTGATCTCCGTCGGGACGGGGGGATAGGACGGACCACAAAATTGGCAAGGCGGTGTGATTTCTCAGGTGCACTGGCACCATTCGCATAGCACTCACTACTCAACCTCTCGTCCGAGCCGTTACCGTCGCCCACCGTCGTCTTTGCCATCGTCCATGCCATAGTCAACAGGAATGATCATTTCCGACGAAGACGAGACCCAGAAGTTAAAGGACCCTCCCGTTGCCATCCCCACCGTTCGTTACCCAGAACCTGCAGCGAGTCGTCCTTTTCCTTCCTTGCCCGACTATGAAACATCTCAGGCGCTGGCTTTTCGCGACTTCAACGACTCACAGGTCACTCTTTACAAACCCCCTCCTCGACGCCGCTTCCTCGACTCTCGCTTTTGGAGAGCCGCCCTCATCTCGCTTGGCGCATACGTCTTCCTCACCCTCGTCATCGGCGTTCCTATCATCGTCCACGTACGTTTTCCCGTCTTTCTTCACCCTTCTTTCCTCATATTTATAGCAGAAAGAATTCGAGAACGAACAGAAATACCCTCCCAATGCACTCTCTTACCTTGCCTGGCAAAGTCCAAATAAAAGCCCCAACCCCAGCCCCCCTGGCAACTCAAACGATTCAAATTCCTACCAGATTCAACCAGGGATATATGCTATCTGCAATAACTTTACAGAGGTTGCGATGCTTGACAGCGGCAATGGCCCCTTTGTTCTGGCAACGTATGCCCCTTTGTCCGTTGGTTCTACCCTTGTTGACTCCATGTGGTCGTTTAACAGGACGGAAAGCATTGTCTCTCCAAACGGACAGTTCAGCTTCAATTCAAACGCATCCGTCTCCCAAGATCCCCGCCCTCAGGGTGCCTTTTATGCTGGTATCAATCCCAACGCCACCGTTCAAGATGCTGTCTTGTCGATCATCATGCAATCCTCTTCCCCTGGTGTTTTCACTCAGACCTTTACCTGCATTGCTGCCGCCGAGAACTTTACTGATCTTTCTCTTTATGTGTGTCCTTCGAGTTCACGTAAATTTCCTTGTGTTACAGTTACTCACATTCTTTCAGGTTCCGGATAGCCTCACTTCGACCGACAGTATTCTGTACAATGTTACTCTTCTGTTCCCACAAACTGCAAGTCCTTCCTTGGTAGATTCCTTCTCTACGTTTCTACCTTTATTCGATCAACGGTTTGGCACTTTCGACGGCAATGTATCCTTTAACAAAGTCTCTATCGAAGGCCCTGTTTCTCGGGTAACCGTTGATGTAAGTAAAAGAATAGTTGGGTACTCACGTCATCTGATGCTTAAAACAACAGTCCATACAAGCTGATAGGATATTGGTCGATACATCGCTAGAACCAGTCAAGGGGACATTCCAAGCAAATAGTTCTCTCGTCCTCAGCACCATCATGGCGTAAGTCGGTTCAGTATCGCCAATTTGAACCATATTCATGCCAGTATCGTCACCATAGCCCCATTTTCGTTAACATTAGCTTATACAATGACCCCATGTCTCCGTTCGCTACTCTGCTCGATGTACACACAGGAAATAGGTATGCTATCTTCCATCTCCGAATTTTACATTGCCTTTGAAACGGTTTCGTCATAGCAACTTGACCGCCAATGTCACCGTTCTAGCTCCTAACACGAAACCTTCGTCGCGACCTAATTTCATTGCGGATCTTCGTACCTTTTCCGGCTCCTTGTCCACTAGCTTCTTGCACGCTCCGGCCTCTCCTCCCGCGGTTATCCAACTGCAGGTCTTGAATGACCTCGGTCCTGTCGATATCACCCTTGACAGCCTCTTCCAGGGAGTATACCAGGTATGCACAAAACAAGCATATGCATCTGTTACCCAGGGAAATGCGAGTGTGCCCGACCCTTGGAACCCCACGTTGGAAAGATCCATGGTGGTAGATTCCAATTCAACCGCGCGAATACTTGGGTGGATCGGGTGGGGGAATGTGGAAACACCTTGGAATGCATATGAACAGGGGGAAGTGCTGGTCGACTCCTCGCTCGCAAACGTGGCGGTATCGTTCCTGGGGTAATTGGTTCTTGGGTGCGGAATTAAGAGGTAGTTTGGGGCGCCTTCACTCGCTGTTGGCTGATCTACTGGTACATTCATTCAATCTATCCCGTTACTGGTCCGGCTCTATCACGATATCTTGGCCACACGGTCTCGGACGACTCGCTGCGACCGACCTGTTTGTTGCTCGATAGGCTTCGTTCTTTTAGTTCCGATTCCTTCCGGGTCATGACCCACTGACATGGCAATGTAGCTTCAGTGGTATTTTACATTCTCTGTATGTTGGTAACTTAATAGACGGACTCACTGTACTACACGGAACATTGTAAAGGTTGAAACTGCGTTAAATATCTATACCAACCTCCCATGCCTTGTGATGCTTTACCAATGGCACCACCATTACCTGTTCTGTTTCTTCTTCCTTCGGTAAACCCATGTTACGCCAACAGGGCGCACACAGCAAACAAGGACTTTCACCTAGTCGGATATCTCCTACAACAGTAAGGACCGCGGGGACTTTAGCGCAGGCTTTGCAGATATCGCCAAGGGCGGGCGTGATATAGACGGTGAGAGGGTAGCCAGACGGCGGATCGAGTGAATGAGCCAACCTGTGGATGTCACGAATCAATGAGTAGCAGTAATGTACGGGAGCGGTACACACCTAATCTCATCAACAACAACGAAGTGCTCGCAATTTCCTTGGTGGAGCATCCAATATGGCTGATTGATCCGAAGAGTGAGCGAAGTGAAGGGCGTCTGGCTCAGCGACGTGGGTGATTTGGTGATCTGCGGTCGCTTTTCTTCCGGCAACGCTTGCAGATGGGATAGGAGCTTCCTACGACCCGAAAAATGAATGCAAAGGTCCATCCTCCAGAGAAAGATATCGGACATACGTTGCGAAATCATCGCCCGGAGGTCCATCCCCATAGACAATGTCTTCAACTAGTAACAAGCATCCTTCTTCAGCAGTCCCTTGACCTTGCTCTCCGCTTTCGTATGTATATCCGACCACATTTCCCTCAGTGTCGATTTTCTCGGTCGGCATTTCACTTGAATCACAAGGAATTACCCGGACGAAATCTGCAAGTGTCTGAGAGGACAACGCGACATGCTGGGAGAAACGAGTAAACTGGCTATGAATCCAGGGTACACGGTTGTACACAGTGAGCGTGACAAGCGTGTCTCGACACGCCGAAGAGGGACTTGAGCTAGCCCCCGTAAGACGAGGGGACTGAGAAGATGGCCGATTGCGAGTCAACACGCCATGCCCCGATTTCCTGACGTCCTTGAGAGCATTAAAATCTGAATGCTTGGATGCCCGCATGAAAAACGCGGATTCCTGGTCTAATCTGTCCAACCAGTCACGATCAAGTCTGCACAGAAGAATGCCATGTCGTACCCCCAACATCGAAGAGAAATAGCTCCCATTTTCTCCTGTAACGCGCGCACCTCAGGCCGGGCTTCCATCGTCTCGGGATCCGGTAAATGCTTTCGCTTGCGACTTTTCGGGGCAAGTCCGCCAGCCAGACTATGTACCGCGTTTACGGCCGCAGCATGTGTGCGATGAAGATGTGCGGAGAGTATAGCGTTATCCCACACCTCCTCGATGGTAGCTTTCAACTCAGCGACACTGTTGAATGTGTGATGTAGCTGGAGGAAACTCGTAGGGAGGTTCGTTCTCAACGTACCTGCACTCCGTCTCCACTGCAGTTCGTTCATCTTCCGAAAGGTTCTGCCAACCAGCGTGATTAAGCACGTCGCTCCCGGAGGGAAAAATTAGTTGGGTGTCATCAAGAAATTTGCCGATGGATATAGGCTCTGATGGAGGACCAAAGAAGGAGTCGTACCCTCGCCGTGTGATGTCAACACTCATACTAATTCCAATTCTGACCTTGAAGTTCCTTTAGGACACGTATTCTTCATGTTCGTCCCCTGCCGGCGACTTAGAACATGTGGTACAGTCCAAGTCTATTAGTGTCCTGGGCCCGTCTGGACTCGCTGGACATTCAAGTTGCCAAAGTCAACATGGGCGTCTATAGTTCTGCTCTGGGTTATCACCCCCATCGATAAAGCACCGTCTGGGTTTATCCTTAAGACCGTCACACCAGGTATGCCTAGATCCTCGCAGGACATTTAGGCGAGAAATCTGTTGTCGCCTCGTAGGCTATCCCTTGTGGACACCTGACCCGAGTCGTCAATTCCTCGCCTATCGATGAGATGGCATCCGCATTGGAGGCGTTGGCGTCGTCATTCCAGAAGATGGTCGTTTCGATGTATTTTTCATCATATGCTTGTCACAGGATCACTCTTTTCATCAAATTACTGGTATCCCTGACGATTTCAAGCCCATACAATTAATGATAGAGACATCAGAACCGTTACTAACGCAGAGAACCCTGGTCGTATCATTGCGTCCTCCTCTGTGAAAACGGTTAGAACTACTGAATTATCTGGAGGCTCCTCATCGAGGTGCGTCGTTCCCTAGCAGACCACGACATCGTCTACCACTGACAATTCTTCAGGGCCCAATCATCTGGACTGGAATACGAGTTTAACCTATCTTTCAGCGAAGGGGCGCTTCTCATCATGCCGGAAGGTGCTGAGCGACACGACCTTCGCAGTCATCATCATTTCCTAGAAGCAGCCGCACGACATGGAGCCGATTGGTACCGTTTCGTCGATGAAAAAGTCGGTCAAATCATCAGCGATGATTCCCTTTATTTGATCACAGGGCTATATAAATCACGCTCTTGGTCGTTGGCTGCATTCGAGAAGACCCCAGAGAGTGTAGAGTATTCTTCACAATTCAAGATAGCTCAGGTTGGGATGGATGATATCGCGCCCGCGGGCATATGGAACACAATTTGTCCCCTAGAATGGCGTGTTGGGCCTATCGACAACTATGGGATGTCGAATCAGTCCGTGTTCATCCGTGGGTTCAAAATCGCACACCGCACCGGGGTATTCGGGACAAGATGGATCGGTGTCAAAGCGGATGTCCCTTCCACGCGACAAAATCCTGTCGAGTCTTCTAGTGCAACTCCTGGAGGCTCGTGGTTAGGATACATTTTTGGCGGCCTGTCCACGGGCACGACTACCGAGTCCTCTGGGAGCGGTACTCGAGATGAAATAACTGCCGATCCAGCCCTGGATGCGGCCCGGAATGAAATCCAAAATAATGGAGCACTTGGGGTCGGAGAGCACGTCGTGATTCAGCGTGTACCAGATGCTGTCCAGGTCAGTGCAGGATTAACTATTTTCAATATTCACCAACTACAAAATACTCAGGCCTTTCATCCATCCGACATCATCAATAGATACTTGTTGAACAAGGTCTGTTGTGACAAACTTCAAGTGATTGACAGTGCCAAATCTCTTCGTTTAGGAACCTTTTGCGAATGTTGCAATTACTCATGAAAATGAATGGATTTCATGCGATGTTACGTCCTGACCTTTGTACCTCGTCAGGATCTGCTCCGGCCCCAGGACTTTGTGCAGGAAGGTCTTCTTGAGATGTTGGTCTCTAAAAATTATCATATAGACTCACATACTCACCACAATTTGCGAAGGGCGCTAATGACAAGTAGATATCCGGGTCGAATATATGTACAACTGGCGCCGTCCAAGCGAGGAACAAATCATTCGTGAAGCAATATCCTACGCCCACCTCAACAGATGTGGATTCATGGAAATTGAGCATGCAAAGTTTGCACCTATTTCAGAACCACGGCGATTTAGCCGAGCTGCAATTAGCAATCTCAGTTTTGGAGGGATCTATCAAGTCTATCCCACGATGGGACCCCCGATACCTTGTTGGGCTAGCAAATCTCAGTGTTGCCTTATGGCATCGATTCAATCAACTTGGGGATATTACTGACCTCGAGGAAGGAATTTCGAGGCAACAGCATGCTGTCGACCTTGCTCCCAATGGTCATCCCGACAAGTCTGGGTGTCTATCCAACCTTGGAAACTCCTTTTTGACGAGTTTCGAGCGCCTCGGGGAGATCAGGGACCTGGAGGAAGGAATTTCGAGGCTACAGGACGCTGTCGATCTCACTCTAAATGGTCATCCCAACAAGCCTCGCCATCTAAATAAACTTAGTACCTTCTTCGTGATTCGTTTCGATCTCCTTAGAGAGATCTGGGATCTGGAGGAAGGAATTTCGAGGCAACGGGACGCTGTGGACCTTATTCCCAATGGTCATTTCAACGAGTCTCATCATCTATGCAATCTTGGCAATTCATTCGTAGCTCTTTTCGAGCGCCTCGGGGATATCACTTCCCTCCAGCATGCAATTTTACCATTGTCCCTCGCTGTTTATGCTCCTGCAGGTCCTATTCCGGTTCGTTTTGAGGCATCACAGGGATGGATCTACTGTGCTCGTTTTCTACGTCACGAGTCTCTACTTCATGCCTATTCCGTGGCTATCAACCTGCTTCCTCAACTCGCATGGATTGGCCTTTCGCTTGCACATCGTTACCCTGAACTCATTCGAGCTGCCGATGTAGTCCGCGATGCAGCAACGGCAGCTTTGGACTCGGGACGCCCAGAAATGGCTGTGGAGTGGCTTGAACGTCGTTTGGGGGGGCTACTTCAGCTTCGCAGCTTGTATGATGAATTGCCGTCTGCTCATCCGGATTACCCCTATAGACTGCGCGAACTGTCTGCCGCCTTAGAACATGCTGGTCCCGCACGCGAAAAATACTTGTCAGCACAATCAGATCGTGCAATCAAATCTCTTTGATACAAGGCTGACCAACACCGCAAGCTTGCGATCGAACGAGATCAATTATTCCAAGACATCCGAAGATTGCCTGGCTTCGAGCGGTTCCTCCTCGACAAAAGAATTCTCTGAACTTCGTGCTGCAGCGCACTCTGGACCAGTCATCATTCTCAAGGCTGCCAAAGCCCACTGCGATGGGTTGATTGTTCTTGCCAATAAGGATCAAGTCATCATCCATGTACCACTTCTTAATTTCATTCTCGACAGAGCCAAGTGGCTTGAGCCTTCCTCTTTGAAGAAACAATTTGTTCGTGACGCTCGTGATGATCACTGGGAAGCCATCCTATCTTCCCTATGGAAATGTGTAGTCAAGCCAGTCCTGGATGCTCTCTGTCGGTACGTGTAGTTCCTCTCTGACCTCTCAACCCAGCCGTTCAAATCTGTCTCTCAACAGAGTCCTGAAGACTCATCACGTATTTTTTGGTGTCCAACTGAGCCCTGTATGTTCCTTCCCATCCATGCAGCTGGTTTCTATGACGCTGTCCGGTATTCATGACTTTGTCATTTCATCCTATGCCCCTACCCTCAGCATTCTTGCGGCCTCATCTAAATCCAATACTGCACCTAGCAGTGATCTCCGCCTTCTTGTTGTTCGTTAGCCACCCTCGGATGGCCAAATCCAACTTCCAGCAGTGGTTGCAGAATTGGAACACATCAAGACGGTGATCAGGAATTCACCATCAACACGAATCACCCTCACAGAATCTTCTGTCGGAACAGTCAAAGAAGTCCCTTGCGCTGATGAAGGAGACAGACTGGGTTCATCTTACATGCCAAGGAATCCAAGATGACGAAAATCCAACCAACAGTGGGCTCTGTCTCACCAATGGACGTTGTCTCAGAATATATCCAACATCATTACGTTATCACGATTGCATGGTGGACTTGCCTTTCTCTCTGCAGGACCAGACGGCCAAGGGTAACGAGGTACTCCCCGATGAAGCCATCCATATTACAGTGGGAATGTTGTTTGCAGGGTACGGAGGGGTCATTGGCACGATGTGGTCGATCAACGACATGATTGTGCTGGGCGTGGTAAGGGACGTTTACAAAGAACTGTTTTGCCAGAACAGTACTGCAGTCCCAGATTATCGGGAGGCCACATGAGCGTTGCACATTACTGTTGGGGGACTGAGAGAGAGAAAGGTGTCGTTTAAACATTGGTTACCGTTCATTCATATGGGTCTCTGAACACTTGGCTGTTGGATACGCACTCCGTATGTCACTTGCTCGAGCTCGCTTACACTATTGTGTCATACAGTCTTGGCATCAATGCAGACTGACTCGAAAGTACAGAGGTGTCATGAACCGATGCGCCAAATCATCCATTCTCATTCAACGAGCAGAATGATATTAACATGGTACTATACTAGGAGTCAGTGGTCGGCACATGTGGCAACTTCGGAAACTATCAGGCATTCACCTTCGCTGTGCAGTCTATGACTGCATGTGATGCATTGATGGGCTGTAAGTACAATGTAGTGCTACATGCAGCCCTTAAATGGATATTCTAATTTCAGTACTCATATAACTTGAGTCAGACACACTGGCAGTATATAATTCTGAGTAATACAAATGATATTGTGAGACCAAATACTTGGATGTTCAAACAGTCATGAACTAAAGACATGCATATTTGCTATAATATATCCATGATTGTGATTGATCCTGCCATCACATGCAACATGTTGAGAATCATGGTATTCTATTTACTATCTTCTATTTCATAACCATGATTCTAGACAATATTACAAGTGAACTATGACTACTGACACATTAAGTTGTATTACAGAGTCTAGACTGCTTCTTACATAAGCAGGGATTCACTTTAATATTGTAATCCCTGCATTTGGCCATGGCCATTACTAAATATGGTAATTAGCCATACCCTTTGTGGTATCATCTTCCTTATTAGGAAGGTGACTTCATTAGTCATTTGGCCATTTCCATATAAGGGATTTTTACACTATTTATTATGACTCATTATCTTTCATATGATGTCATAGATAAGAGTGACTTATGCTATTGGATATCTTTACAAAATCCATAGCTCTCTTTACACTATTGGTGGATATTCATACATCATATAGCTTATTTAGAAGGTACAGCCACTGCTGTAGATGTATATAAGGCTAGCTCTTCAGGCCATCCTTTCCCCTTTTCTATACAGTCTTATACAGTGATTTTCATCACTGAGCCACTGCACTTTTGAGTTGTTCCATACCTCCACCCGACTACACTACCTTTGACTTTCTAGTTGGAGGCTCTTATTTTCTTGATTATTACCTACTGGTTTTTCTACTTGAAGTGTGAGTATTCCCACACTTCATCTCCCTTACATATATCTACAACTTTGGGTTTATTCCCAAAACAATGATATACAAGCTATCTTGTCCATGCATATTGCTGCATGTGATGATGTGATTGATCATAACTCCCAAGCATTCTACAAGGCTACAACATATAGTCAACTACATGCTTCCTACTGCAATCTACTTCCCTTTGGCTTGGAACTCTCCATCCACATTGCAAGGATCATCTGTCCCCTCTGTTGCAGTTTTCCCTTGCATGCATTCATACTGCAACCTGTCCTTGTTGCTTCTCCCTTTGATCATGCATCAAGATTACACTATAGTTTCCAAGAAGGGGGCAAGTTCTTGATACGAAAGATTGTGTAGTTCTTGGACAGCATTCACAACAACAAAGTATGGCCACATGTGACTGCTGAGAACACCAAGTAAGGTGAAGGGGTACAAATGCGTGATATGCATGGAAGTGGGGGTCCTGAGAGCGACATATCAGGTGTTATAAATGCAAGGTCACTAAAAAGTTCTGAAGACTTGTCTCTACTCTTGAATGGTGGTGTATAAAAGCCAGTTCCTCTTCCAATGCAAGCAGAAGCCAGAAGGCTTTGGTGAAAGGGGAGGTTTGGCTGAATCCCTCATTTCCATGGAACCACAAGGAGAAGTTGGCCTATCAAATTGTTCCTAGAAATGTTTGTTAGTCTCCTTTAATGAAAAGTTTACGATGAACATGAAAACACACACCCTCATATTGAAACATCCTGGAATCCTTTGGAGCCATCGAGCTTGTATCTTTGGAGAATGGATTTGGGCCCTTTCTAATTATGCTTGGAAAACTTGGAAGAATAGTAGGATTCTGTTTAAAAATCATCAGAGATGATCAAACAAGGTGCATCAATGACTTACTTATAGGTCTGCAAGTTTCCGTAGCCTTTGAAATATCTGAAAAGACACTTTGAAAGAAACCATAGATGCATTCATGGTTATGGAAAATGAATCCTCTACCGTTGAAGATCTCAGAAGACACTGTTGAATACGTATCTATTACTGTTCAACATAGTATACTAAAAGTATGCTAGTACATTAGGTTATCACATATAGTAAGAGTACATAAGCAAACCTATAGTATATACATTTGAACCCAGTATCTGAGTTCTAATAACAACTTGTCCAGTTACCACACCATGCTGTCAACATCAACGTTTATCCAAACCAGTGAGCCAGTACTTCCTCCCTCAGGCATATCCTACTCCTGTAGTACATAGCACATTCAACAGGTTATGAGCTCTGGCTAGCACCATGACATTTGCACCTAACGGCTGCATCATCTGCGAACTAGTCAGTGTTAATGCTGGGCATCGGAACATAGCACAGCGAACACTCAAAGTAGTTTGAAGACTTGTCGTGGGCGAAGCGAAAGAGGAGAGGTGTCTCACTACCCAATGCGCACACTTGGGGCTCGTGGATGTGCTAAGTAACAACACTGGATTGCATAGAACTAGCTGGGGAATACAGGTGGAGTCAAGTAGCTACTTATATGATGTATGATACTGCGCAATCCAGTGTGCGCAGTGGAGGCTCTGTAACTACATACTGCACAAGGCTATGTGCGCAGCATGGGCTATGTCTGGGTGAGTAAAGGATCATGAGTCATCATATAAGGAGAATGATGATGAGGAGGGATTTGGTCCATTATGTAAGAAAAGGTAAAGTGTGACTCAACAAGTAAAGCATGACTCAACAAGTAGAGCGAGAATGTGAAGGGGACTAGTAAGGAGAAGAGGATAAGTTCCTGCCAAAGAGACGAGGAGTGATGACGAGTCCATAAACAAGAGGAAAGGATGGATCATAAGGGAAAACCGTAACAGTCAGACCAGTTCTTCACTGTGTGGAAACGCTGCATGTGAACCACTGTGCAGTAATGCCACATGTGGGCAAACCTTGTAACGATGACTTGTGTCCCGCTGCATTTCTGTGTAGGGCATTGGTATGGGAAAACTATGTCAGTCCAAAACACTGACATGCTCACGTTACAGATTTATACAATGTCTTCCTCCGCTGCTTCCTCCTCATTGATTCTGATCTTCAATGGAGCCAACTGGACTTCGTGGTGGCCCACCATGATGTCATACATTCAAGCTACTGGGTGCACTTGGGTAGTTGATTTCGACAAGCCCAAGATTACCGCTGACACAAGTAAAGATGGCCGGGATTTTTACATCCAATGGATCAAGGCAAACGATACTATTGTCAGGTCCGTCAAACTCCATCTGTCTGAATCCCTCAGGCAGAAGTACGGCCAAGAGTTGAGTGCTATGGCGCTTCTCAAGACCCTTAAGGATACCTACAACACTTCCGGGATCTCTGGTGCATTTGCGCTCTTCAAGGAGCTCCTTGACACAAAGGTCACTGCCTCCTCCCATCCAGCATCATCTTTAAACAAGGTGGTTACTTTGTTCTCGCGACTCGAACAGGCTGGGTACTCTTTCCCCACCAACATCCAGGCCATGCTCTTACTGGCCAAGCTTCCCCCATTTATGGATGTGGTAGCGCAGATGATTGTGCAAGCCAAGGACCTCCAGGGGAAATCCAAAATCCCCTCCATCGAGGAGATCCAACAGGCTGCGGTCCTCTCGTGGGACCAGCGCCATATGTTGCACAGCACTGGCACCAGCGCCCCAAAGACTGCTCAGGCCAACAAGATCAGCACTGTTAAGCGCAAGGGTGCTGACCCTAACTTCAAGCAACAGCAGGCACCTGATGGCGACACCTCGAAGAAGAAGGGAAAGCGTGGCAATGCTAACGCTGGGCATCAGAATGTAGCACAGTGAACACTCAAAGTAGTTCAAAGACTTGTTGTGGGTGAAGCAAAGAGAAGAAGTGTCTCACTACCCAATGTGTACACTTGGGGCTCATGGATGTGCTAAGTAACAATGCTGAATTGCATAGAACTAGCTGGGGAATACAAGCGAAGTCAGGTAGCTACTTATACGATGTATGATACTGCGCAATCCAGTGTGCACAGCAGAGGCTTTGTAACTACATACTGCGTAAGGCTATGTCAGGGTGAGTAAGGGAACATGAGTCATCATATAAGGAGAATGATGACAAGGAGAGATTTGGTCTGTTATGTAAGAAAAGGTAAAGCGTGACTCAACAAGTAAAGCATGACTCAACAAGTAGAGCGATAATGTGAAGGGAACTAGTAAGGAGAAAAGGATAAGTTCCTGACAAAAAGACGAGGAGCGATGATGAGTCCATAAACATAAGGAAAAGATAGGTCATAGGGGAAAACCATAACAGGCAAGCGTGGTGGTAAAAACCAACACAAGAAGCAAGGTGCTCAGTCCAAGCAGCCCCACGCCCACATCGCCTTCTTCACTCACATGATCGGTCCTGAGCCGTTTCCTGACCCGCACGCCCTCGCCCACTATCCTGCTTTAATGTTTCAAGGACAACAAGGTCCTACATTCCACACCAGAATACAGGAGGCTTTTGATCTCGCCCATCGGCTTGAGATCCAGCCGTCCTCTGAAACGATATGGTCCCTTGACAATGGGCTGCAATCACATGGGCCATCATTTCTGGCAAGCACTGCCGTCGCCTCTGCCTCCTCCTCCTCCTTGGTGTCCTTGTCCTCCGCCGCCACCACCTCTTCGTTCGCCTCACGGTTTGAGCTGATTCCCAAGTTGGACTCTGACTCTCCTCCTTCCACCAAGCACTCTAAGCGCTCTCGCTGCAAGGACATCATGGCGCCTCCTGCATCCTCTTGGGATGAGAAGGACCTGATCGATATATATGGCTCTGAGAATGGGGGTGAGGATCCCGATTTTCCATGCATGTGGTCAGTCCCCTCTTCATCCTCCACCTTGAACTCGCTAACAGCAGCTTTTGTGCTTACAGCTAGTAGTTTAGTTAATATGTGTGGTAGTGTAAAAACTTGCAATGAAATTCATTGTAATTGTTCTAAATGCACGGAAATCATGGATAAAATGAGAACCCACTGGATCCTGGACTCAGGTGCTTCAATGCACTTCACTCCACTGCGTGACACCTTCACGACTTACCATAAGTTCAAGAAGGATGAGCACATACCAGTACAAACCACTACATCTCTCATTTGGGTAGAAGGAAAGGGAACCATTTCTCTTCAATGGTTTGACATCAATCATCGTGCCCACGATTTGGTGCTGCACGATGTCGGGCATATTCCTAACTCTGGTGTCAATCTCATTTCACTTGGGCACCTGCTTCAAGCAGGAGCTAAGGTACTGTACATGGTGAGATGGATACAATCACTGTGACATATGGCGATGGCACAATGCTCGCGCCCTTTGTTACTGGTCAACTAGGCCGGAATATGTACACTCTGAAAGCCTCTCCTATCCTTGGCTCCATCCATGCAACCATCAATTATGAGACAGTCCATAGACGACTGGGTCATCCCTCAAAAGAGGTTGCCAAACAAGCAAAGCAACACACTACTGGGCTTCCGGATTTCACAATCCCAGAAACAATGACCTCGGTCTGCCCTGGCTGCACTAAAGGCAAACACCCTCAATGTACCTTCCCCTCATCAAACATTCACACTAAGTATGCCTTTGAGCTTGTCCACTTGGACATAAAATCCTTCCCAATCGACTCATACCACAAGTACAAGTACATCATTGTATTTTTCGATGATTTCACCTCAATGGCATGGACAACCCCTCTGTGCACTAAAGGTGCTGCATTGGCGGCCACCCACCACTTTTTATCCATGGTGAAGATGCAATTCCAAGCATCTGTATAGGGTTGGATGTCTGATTTCGGCCGTGAATATAAATCTGCCACATATGATGACATGCTTAAGGGGGAGGGCATTAAAATATTTAATAGTGCCCCCCATGTTCCACAACAAAACAGTCGCACAGAAAGATTTATGTGAACCATTATGGACAAAGCTGAGGCAATGTGCCATATGGCATGCTTGCCTGACAGCTATTGGGAGTTCTCTGTCGCTCATGCAACCTACCTTTATAATCGCACACCCCTATCCCACCTTCAATGGCAAACACCCTACGAAGCGCTTCATAGCAAGCAGCCTCATCTGGACCATTTGCATGTCTTTGGTTGTGCTACATACTGTATGTGTTCCTCCCCTCAGATGTTCGGGCTGATAAACTTGCCCCTAAGTCTGAATTAATGGTATACCTAGGTGTTGCTCCAGGTAATGAGGCTAACTACCTTTTCATGAGATTGCCCAACAATGTCCTCTTCACTGCTGCACAAGCTTCATTTGAGGAAGCGCACTTCCCAAAATGCAAGGGATCGGCCCCCAAGCTAAAACACACTCTCCAAGAATCATCTGGAGAAGAACCATCTGCTCCGGTCCTACCCCCGGTGACTGCTCAAGACAATCCTCAATCTGAGTCTGATCAGTCTAACTCTTGCACCCCCAGTCCAGGACCATCATGTCCTATAACGCCCCCTACAGCCCCTGCTCCTAGGCAGCCTCCAGCCCCTAAGAAGCATTGCCCTCCACCACCTACTGTACCTGCTGCACCACACCATTCCGGCCAAGAGTACAGAATCCCACACCAACCAGATAATATCTATGGTGATGACCATCATCTAGTCAACCAAGTCAAAGACATTGAGCGCAAAGACCACCGCCCTTCATCTTCCCAGCAGGTTCCTGGCCAAAGTCCCAACACACCCGTCCCCTCTGACCTCACCGCTGAAAGCGAGGATGACATCGAACGACTATGTCATGAGGGGGGATCTGGGTTGGCCACATACCTTTTATCAAAGGTGTTATCTGCGGTTTCTGCAGAAAACAAACCACACTGCGAATGGACTCTCAGGGATATAGCTACCCTACCTCCAGACCAACAAAAGGAATGGAAAGCTGCATGCGAGATTGAGCTTAACATGCTCAAACAGTGGAAAGTGTTTGAGCTAGTTGATGTGCCGAAAGGCCACAAAGTTATTAGCAATTGCTGGGTATTTGACATCAAACCTGATGGCTGCAAATGCACCCGCCTTGTAGTGAAAGGCTTCTCCCAGGTCGAGGGAATCAATTTTGACCATATATTCTTCCCTGTCGTAAGGTTTGAGATGGTGCATTTAATGCTTGCACTGGCCTCCCTTGAGAACTGGCATATTGAGGGACTCAACATTCAAAGCGCCTATTTATATGGCAAACTCGATGAAGAGATTTACATGAGGCAACCCGATGGCTTTGTAGTCAAGGGGCAAGAGCATAAAGTGCTCCATCTAAGACATGCCTTATATGGCCTTAAACAAGCCAGACTCACCTGGTGGGAGACTTTTAATAAGTCCATGAAAGATCTTGGATTCACACATCTGAAGTCAGAAGCCGGAATCTTCTTATATAAGAAAAATAGAACCTCAGTGGTTGTAACGATCATCTATGTTGATGACACGCTATTCTGCAGCCCAAACATTGAGACCATTAGAGAGATCAAAGCTGCTTTTATGAAGTGCTGGGAATGCAGAGACCTAGGTCCTGCAAAGGAGTTCCTACACATGAACATCTGACGAGATGGCAGCAAGATTTTCATCAATCAATGCGCCTACTTAGAGAAAATCCTACAAAGATTTGATCTTATCAATGCTCGTATGGCTCCTACCCCTCTCCCTCAGGGTTATTACCCAAAGGCTCACAAAGATGCTGTAGACACCAAAATCAGATCGCTTTTCCAACAAGTGATCGGATCACTCCTGTATCTTATGCTCGGGACTCGTCCTGATATAGCATTTGCAATGATCACCCTCTCAAAACATGCTGCCAAACCTTCCAAGGAACATCTTGATTGTGCATTCTATATATGCCACTATCTACTTGGGACTAAATACTACTCCCTTGTATTTGATGGGTCTACAAAGGCTAGCTTAATCGCTTACACCGATTCTGATTGGGCATCAGATCCGAACACTAGATGCTCGCAAACAGGCTGGTTTATTAAACTAGCAGGTTGCATCTTCAGCTGGCAATCTCACCAACAATCTTGTGTGGCATACTCGTCCACTGAAGCTGAATATGTTGTGCTATCAGACTGTAGCAAGCAAGTCATTTGGATTCAAACCATCATGGAAGAGCTGGGATATTCAATGTCCCCTATTCCGATCTGTGGTGACAACCAGGGATCCATATTCATGGCTGAAAACCCGGTCACTGAAAGCTGCTCCAAATACATTGATCTTCGATGACATGGCATTCGTGATTATGTCAAAGAAGGCCTCATCGAGATCTTTTACATCAAGGGTACTAAAAGCCCTGCCGATATGTTTACCAAGAATCTTGGTCTGGATGCGCTTACTCATTGCCGAAAACAATTAGGCCTTGAATTTTATGACAAGTCACAGTCATAATACTGTATTTTGCTTACACGCTCGGAGTAGCTCCTTAGCAAGGGGGAGTGTTGAATATGTATCTATTACTGTTCAACATAGTATACTAAAAGTACACTAGTACATTAGGTTATCGCATATAGTAAGAGTACATAAGCGAACCTGTAGTATATACATTCGAACCCAGTATCTGAGTTCTAATAACAACTTGTCCAGTTACCACACTGTGCTGTCAACATCAATGTTTATCCAAACCAGTGAGCTAGTACTTCCTCCTTCAGGCATATCCTACTCTTGTAGTATGTAGCACATTCAACAGACACTGCAGGCTCAAAGATGACTTGACTGTTGTCCTCGACAGGTGATGTGAACTACAAGTGTCTCTTGTACTCGGAGGCGGGACCTTGGTCGAAAGAGGGTAGTGGTGTTTAAGCTGCCTTAATCTTGTACTCATCTGCAAATAACTCCTTGGGGGTATGAGTGGGGAGTGTTGGTAGTACTAGGTACATAAGTGACAAGCACTCGCCAGACATTATTGGGGCCATCCCCAGTTAGCAGAATAATGGCCACACCAACACCAATTTTGTTGGTGGAGGGTGGGAATCAGAAGGCGAGATGATAAAATATTCTTCATCTTCATCAACCTCATGTTCTTCATCAGTCAAGTAGATGTAACAATCATAGGTGAGTTGAGAAAATGCAGCTGGAGAAGATGCTTGGTTCACTAGCATCCAATGGGCGGCAGAATCTGCTCATGAATTGTCAGAAATGTAGGATGAGAAGTTTGACATGAGAATGGCTAACCCTCTCTTCATACTTGACAATGCTTGGTCAAGGACATTCTGTTTTCTGGAAGCCACCTGGGAAATCCTTTCCTCCTCCAGACTTGGATTAAATGAGGAATCATTGAAATCCTGTTGAAGATATTCGTCTGAAAATTTGGATGACTGAGTAGGTGTAAGCCCACCCATGGACTTACGACACAGATTCCTTCCCCTTCCCGTATTCCTTTCTGCTTCACTCTGTATTCCAGATTCCTTTCGGTATTCCTGTCTCTCTGGACACACTAATGACGTAGCTCCCTGAACAGTATATATACCCTAGAGATCAGACATGTACCACATCTCTTTTTCCCCCGTTCTTTCTCGCTCTCCAAAATATACGCTCATCCTCTTCTGATCTGTCCGACCGCGCTGCTTAGTGTTCCCGCCTCCACGACGGGCTCACAGTAGGTTTTTCCGGCACCATGGACAACTCAATTTGCAAAGACTCCAACTTAACGACCCGCCTCCATAGTTGGCTGTACTACGAAAGTGATTGACATTGCCAGTGGAATGGCTCCTGGTTGATGGCTTGCCTCGTCGGCCAAGGCTACATAGTTGGCTGTACTGCGAGGGGTCTCGAGAGGTGGTGTCTTATGGACGATTACAGTGAACAAAAGTACCAGGCGAAGGGATGAAGTGGTACTTACCGTCACCCCACGCATACTAGCAATGACTCTACCATATCACCAGAGATCCCAGCGATCAAAAGGCTTAGGCCATTTGAGTACGTAAAAATCATCCACAACGTGAACAGCGGTGAAGAGAGGGTTGGAGCTCGGGATAGCCTGAGGAAACAATTTACCAAGGACGTAGTTGAGAAAGATTGGCACAAAGCTGGGACCGGCTGGGACGATGTACCGACCCATTATAATTTTGTATGGATCACCAACTTGCTTCATCGGAAATCGGAAGAAGATCAACAAGTGGCCTGTGATCTTGACTCACCTTGCGGCAGCCTAGTCGGACTTTTGTGTAAGGATCTGGACAGTCCTGAGATGTGACTGAGGACTCATCTCGGGGATGGCCCGGATGGTTCTCGCCAACAAGAATCAGATGTGCACATTCGGGGGCCAGACCAACGACGACGGGTAAAGTGACAGGAAGCATCGGCCTACCTGCTTCGTCAGTGCATTCTGTTATGGCCTAGACGTATGTCACTGAATTTCCAATGAGCAGACATGATGCATGATGGCATCATAACCGAAATCACTTGATATAAACATCAAGTGACTGTGTTTGGGGTTGTCACACTCTGGTGGTTCAGCCTACATAATGTGTCGATCCATTCCAGATAGTTTGTACATGCATGTAGATACGGAGTCCAATACCTAGCGACGACCTGATCGTGGAAAGGAGATGGCTTGTTTAAAAATCGCTTCCCTCGCTGCCTCCACAGCAGATTCCGAACCTACAATCGGTCTGAATTTATCGTTCTCTGACCTGAGGTAGCATGGTAAACGCACCAATGATAACAATGACGTTGCTGTCTCTGCTGACGGTAATGTCCGCACCAGTCTCAGCACGCAGACGAGCAACGTTGGAGCCCTTCGCCCCAACGATCCTTGGGAACGCAGAACGATCAGTCAGGGTCAAGAAGCCAACGTGTGTCATCGCCTCGGCTTGTTCAATGGCTGCCTTGATATCATTCTCAGCCCGCTCGAGATTCGCAGCATCCTTCGCTTTCAAAGTCCACTCCGAATCACCTTCTTCTGCGTCCTCGTAATTGGGAGCAATCTGCCAGTTCGATTCCAGAGCGTCGTCTTCCGCATCGTCAATCCGAGCACCGGGAGCACCATTTTGCGGGGGGTGGGTCGGTACCGCAGATTTTTGAGGGTGAGCAGATTGGTCAACATGCACACCGTATGATCGGAGGTGGCGGAAGAAGCTCCCCTGCTGCGAGATCGCATGATGATACTTCAAGGGTACAGACACCACGGCGGTGAGTAACTCTACAGGGGTGTGTACCCTCTGGACTCGTGCCTGGCGACGCAGTCAGTCGTCGCAATTCAATCATCATACCAAGCAGTATACCTTCAATTCCTCGATCACAGCTCCACAAGCAGAGCGAGATCCAGAGACCTTCACGATGTCAACGGGATCTGCATCGCTAAGTTCGCTTGCGTTGACAGCTTCTCCCACTTGGTTGTAGGACCGAGAGCCAGGAAACTGTACTTGGACACCCGTGCGGGTTTGTAACTCATTCAAGTGCTGACCGCCTCTGCCAATGAGATTACGATGCTGAGCTGCGGGGATCTCGACGGCCAGCACTACGCGGTCTCTCAAAACAGTAACCGTCTTCTCAAGTTCCGCTTTGATTCTGTTGACAAGGCCAGGTTCTCCGCGAAGACGTACTTCATCAGAAGGCTCACCCTGTCGAGGGCTGACATCATAGTTAGCCAGTGCTGCATACGGTCAGATGATAACTTACAATCGAACGAGCCCTGCTTGCAGCTTGGGATCGGTTGGACCGCCACAACGAATGATCAAGTCCTTCAAACCCTGACCACCAGCGCCAATGATGGTCCTATGGAACCTAGTTTCAATGTCGAGTGATGCTGATGCTTCCTCGCCGACCTGGTCAGCGATAGCGAGGATAGTGGTTTTCGCAGCACTAATGGCTTCCTTAGTTCCACGGACGGTAATGTTGGTCACAGCATTGTTGTCATCCATAACCTTGTCAATGTCAATTTGGGCACCTGTATCGTCCTTGATCTCGTTTATGCTCGCACCACCTTTACCGAGAATACGCGCAACAGCACGAGTCGGAACAGTAAAATGGAGAAGGTGGTTGGACTCCTTTTCAAACTCCAGAGCATCGAGAAGTTCAGATTTAGCTCCAGCCACACCCTTCCTGCCACCCTTGACGAGGACTTCATCCGGCTTAAGGGCCTCGCGGGTCCTGTTCTCGCCATTTTCCGAGCCACCACGGGGGAATGTGATCTTGACCGCATATTTGTCCTCGAGGCGAACGACATATTTACCGTTTTGACCGATCAACGAAGCATGGAATTGGGCAGGGATTTTGAGAGTTTCCGATGTTTCGTCTGCCTGCATCATGTACGTCAACAACGTGCCGGATGTGGCTATTGCGAAAAACTGACCAATCTCTCAACCAGAGCCTGAATGCGCTTCTTGGCTTCCTCTACGTTCTCCTCACGTCCTGTGATCTGTGTGGAGTGTCAACTCTATCCCATAACTTAAATGTAATGATGTACCTTGATTTTGGACTTTGGGGGAACAGGCTTCTTCTTCTTACCGCTGTCCTTCTCCTTTTCCTCAGCTTCATCGGAAACGTCCACTCTGACACCAAGCTGGTCTCGCAGCCTATTGACACCGACTCCCTGTGCACCAACAACTCGACCAACATACTCCTTGTCGATCTCAAATTCCGTAAACTAGAATTTCGTGCACAGGTCAATAACAAAACGTGCGAAAAGGTCGAATTCACTTACGTAGCTGTTGAGGATAGCTTCGTTTTTAGCTTCCTCGGCGACCCGTAAGATTTCCGTGACAGCACGATCGACATCTGCGCTGACACCACGGACCGAGATAACATCTTGACCGGATGGGTCGCCTACCTCAGCACCAATCTTGATCACTAGGGCCGTGTCTTCGCCGATGATTCTGGAACGATCAATCAATTACACAATTCATAGTCATGGGCAAGGACACTTACACGTTAAGAGTAGTACCGTCTCTGCCGACCACTGCATCATGCCAACGTTTGTCGACATATATTAACTCACTCTTGATATCAGCAACATCCTTGGCCATTTTGAGTAATTCCGCAACGACATCATCCAGATGCTTCTCCTTGTCGACAGGCGAAGGCGAGGCCGAAGGGGAGAGAGGGTCGTAAACGAGCAGAACTGAGGATTGCTCCGCTGACTCGGGAGGGAAGAAGACAGAGACATTGTGAACCTCGTGGAACTGTGTCACCCTGCATGATGTCAGACAGACTTTTGCAAAGGGCGAGTAAAAAGTCACTTTTTCCCATATTTCCCCAAGATGAACGGATGGATTAGCCAATCAATAGGAAGCTCCCTCGTTGCGCCGATGAGTTTGCCAAGAAGTTCCGAAACTTGTCTGATGACACCATCCACGAGAGGCTTCTCTCCAACGATATCAATGTTAAGGGCCGAGGCACCGTTGATTGCCATCTCTGATGGCGTGAAAACCGAAACACCGGGGTGGTCGTCACTGAGGGTCTTAGGATAGTCGATGTGCGTCATGTAAGTTAAAAGCTGACGTGAAACCGTAATAGGACCGGGGAGAGGAAACTCGTGTATGTACTGTGAATTCGCCTTCTCCATAACAGCAGAAAGACCGGCAGATATGTCCTCTTGTTTTCCGTAGACCAAGACCTCTTCACATTGTTCGTGAGCTTCTGGGACGACAACAGAACACCGGCTCGTTGTCATGATCTCATCGAGAGCTTTGCCAACAAGGAGACGATGCTGGCGCTTGGGCAACGTGAACTTGAGGGGAAAGAGAATTGATTTGAACGTTTCGATGGTTGTCTGGATGGCGTCAAAAACAAGAACAACGGCCTCGCGGTCGCCGGTGACGGTAATCTCGTGTTCAGGAACATTCAAAGCAAGTTGAATGTCGCCGCCCTGCGCTGCCTCAATGAAGAGTGCGCGGCGGGCAATGACGAAAGGAAGAATGTGATGAGGGATGTCCTTGACGCGCCGGGTCAACCTGGAAGTCCTAGTCGAGATAATGCTCTTTAGCATGGCCTGAGCTTCATATGCGAGAGGTTGCGGGCCCGTGATAGTGATAGGAACCAGAACTTCGTCCTCCTCATCAGCAGGTGTGGAAGACCCATTGACAGATCCGTTGAGATGACCATCAGGCGTGATACTATCCTTAGGGGGGATATCCACCCTAACGCCAGTTTGCTCGCGCACCAGTTTCAGATTGGCACCTATGATGGATGATCAGGATCCAGAAAATTCATGATGGATAAACTGTGAATAACCTTTAACTCCGATGATGGCTGGAATAGTAGAGACAGGGGCAGGAAGAGTAACAGTGACCTGAGGCTACGTTCCAAAAAAAAAATCACCAAGAGCTATACGCGAACGCACCACGGGGCTCAAAAGAGCTAACAGGCTCCGTTTCGCCTTGTCAAGCTCCTTCTGAAACTCAGATTTCATGTGGAATGTAGTTTGACGTGTCCTCTGGTTGGCAGAAGCCTCGATCCTAACTTTGAATTTAAACATGACCTGTTTCATGATATCCCCAAGAGACGTAGGTTTGCCATCCTTGTTCGCCGGGAGTTCGATGGCGGACAAAGTGAAGGAGTCAGAGACCATAGGCTGAGACCTGACAGTTGCCTTGATGCGAGGACCAGTGTCGGCACCCCAAGCAGGAGGCTTGGCGGCGCGGGAGGTGGGAGTGGCGGGGAAACCAAGGGACGGAAAGGCAGAGTGGTCACTGGGGTCTACCGGGCTGCTGTTGATTGGCGTCACCTCATCTTCCACCGGCCCAACTGGGAAAGGGTCTGGAGTGCCCTCGAGTCCATGTAATCTCTGATCGTCACCTTAGCCTGGAACACAGAATAAATACAGTGTGCACACCTGCAGTTCAGCTGCGCCCACAGTACCAGAAGGGGTCGCGGGCGTGTCCATGTGTCTGAGATTTGCGAGTGTCCAAAATGCGGAACCTTCGACAGAAAATACCTGAACGTTGAGCTCAACGGAACCCAACGCGATGATGACCGAGAAAAAAAAAAGTAAGATGACGAAAAGGTCAGACGTGTCCTGACCCAAATACTTGCGGGTAATAGACGTGCGAACATGATCCTATTAACGGTACCTACATGCAGCCATCTTTCTCGAATCTCAAGTACAACAAATACACAACGCTACCAAAAAGTTTAAGCATGCATTCACCAGCCCAACTGCTCGAGTCTCCAGCCAAACACCTTGCCTTGAGCATCGGGTTTGCAGCACAGTCTCTCTCCTCTGTCCAGGTCACTCACCCGCTTTACGTCTTCTGTCGAGAGTGTGATCAACTGCGCGCAGTCAATTACGTATGTTCTTCATGTGAGCGAATGCACTTCACTGTGATGTTGTCCCTCTGCCTTTGAGGGTCCTGGCTCTTTGGGACAGCAGTGTGCCCTCTGGCAATATGCCACGCTAAAATTACTTGCGTCGGCGTTGCGTTGTACTTGGTGGCAAGCTCCTTGACAACGGAGTTATCACGGACAGTGGCCCAACCTGCCTGTTGATTAGTTGATGGGCCATTCTTAGTTATGAGGTAAACTCGCCACTGGGAGCATAAGCCGTGAGGTAAATTCCTTTGCTCTTGCAGTACTCCAACAGCTCAGGCTGGGCAAGGTATGGGTGGAGTCTGGAAGGCATAAATGAGGAGAGCCTAACGATGTTACATCATACATACTCGACCTGGTTGATTGCTGGAATAACTTTGGCTGTTGTCAACAACTTTTCGATGCTGAGACAGATCAAATCAGTAACATTCGGACCTCGGTTGATAGAGGGCCAACGTTTTTATCGAAAAATTGCTCACGCCAATGGCTTTGACTTTGCCACTAGCCAGGACTTGCTCCATCTCTGCCCAGGTTTCGTTGAAAGTCGGGCGCTCGATGATCTGATATGATCCATCTGCGTTTTTCAACGGTTCACCGTTGGCTGTAAGGACGATAATCAACTTCGAAGGGCACGGGCTGGGTAGTTGATCGCTTACCCCCACAAGCGGATGTCTGAGGCCAGTGTATCAAGTACTGTGATTCAGCCGGTAAGTGAAGAAACCGCAGTGAGAAAAGTCACTGACAAGGTCGTAATAATCCAACTTGGCGCGGGCTAGACTTTGTTCGATCGACTTTTTGACACAGCCTGGGTGCCACCACCTGTGGACATTACAAGTCCGATGGTAAATCATTGTTTGGAAGAATCTACATACGGAAGCTTTGTAGTCACAAAGATCTGCTCTCGAGGGATGCCGGATTCTCGAATTGCGGCACCCACGGCGGCCTCGGTTCCTTTCGATATATCATGCGCGAGTAACGAAAGGAAAGGATGTAAAACGGACCATATGGCACCGCAGTATCTAGGTGTCTGTATCCGTTTTACGAATTGGAAGGGTATTAGTGACACCGCACTATCAAGCGTGTTGGCAGACCTGGAGGGCAGCCAGGATCCAGTCTTTGGCTCTGGATCGTTCTTCCTCTATAAATCCTGCCCAGCAACCAAGGCCTATGGGAAAAGAATCAGTGTGGAGTGTAAAGAGAGATTACACGAGTACCGATGGCAGGCATCTTGACACCATTGTTGAGCGTTACGATCGGTACGGGGACTGTCATGGTGAGAATCAAAGATCAGTATGATGACCGGAATAGATTTATTGAGCTGACTACGCTTACAAAAGAAGCACAGGTTGCAAGCTATATACAGCACCTCGCTAGCGCAATGAAAATGTACAAGGGAATGTCAAGGAATAGCTTACTTGGCAAGCAATATATAAACTCTTTACGCGTGATCACGTGCAGATCACATGACCCTATATTCCGGTGACTCCGGTCCGGCTGAAACGAATTTCCTTGGACCATTGACACGTCATGACATGTCCTAGAGCTTGTCTCGGTAGTCTCGCACTCTTGTTTGCTATCGCAACCAGTACCTGTGTGCAAGGCTCGTCTTTCCTTGGGGACACCCTCGTTCGCAGACACCAAGTTCAGGATGTCCTCGAACACGAACCCGTCCGTGGCGAACCACTTTGTCAGCGTCAAGTACGTCGCTTCGACACGCGTCTCCTTTGCGGAATTGTCATAGTATATAATCCCAGACTACAGGTCCAATTGAAACCACGTTGTGTGACTATGAGACCATCGAGAGTATCAACGAAGAGCTATACACAAACCTCCATGATCTTGTTCACACTCCGTTCTTCAGGTACTTCCAGGTGCGTGCTTCATTTCCGATTCGACGTCAACTCCCACTCAAATTGTTTGTCATCAGGTCGACTTGTACAGAGAATGTCCTTTTTGGCAAGAGAACGGCTTTTGCATGAATCGCGAGTGTGGCATCACCACCATAGACGAGGTATCCAAGCATCCTTGATGGCAATTTCCATTCTTAAGCCTTACCATAGAGCGAAATACCCGAAAAGTGGCGGGCCGCTGCTTTGAGCAAAATAGATCTTACTCCCGCTGATCAGGTATAAACAAATATTATAGACCCTCCATGTCACTCATTCGGATTTCTAGCGGATCCAGTTGCCAGGCTGTTATTACCGTGATTCTGACTTTTGTTTCCTCGATGATATGACAGGTTCGCGTTCTCTAACCTTTACCTTGCATTTCATGCGCTTACATAGTTCTATACCAGAGGGTGACTATGTTGACCTAACGCTGGTTCCCGAGCGATACACAGGGTATTCGGGAAACTCTTCTCATCGCGTCTGGCGAGCAATCTATGAAGAAAATTGCTTTGGTCTCTCAGAACTCAACCTTCTCTCTGGAAAATCTGGCGCACCTGTTTCCCTTCCCGACACTCTCTCAGATGTCCTCCGTCAGCCTTTGGACGGCGAAGATACAGACGGGGAGTGTCTGGAAAAGAGAGTGTACTACAAGATGATATCCGGCACGTGTTCTCATTGAAAGGGTGACATGTCCGTACTGACCCGATACAGGTCTTCATGCGTCAATCTCAACACATATATGTACAGAATGGTTGAATCAGTCGACTGGTGAATGGGTACGCACTCTCCGTTTAACCCGCCATTCTTCTCAGTCGCCCCTCTAGGCGCCCAACCTGGAGTGTTTTGTCACCCGAGTAGCTTCTCATCCCGAGCGCCTTCAGTACATCTATTTCAATACCGTCTTACTCCTCCGTGCCGTTGCCCGCCTTACACCTTATCTATCTGAATACGACTTCTGCTCCTTGTCAGGCAACAGCCTCGTCCCTCATCATCACCCACGTTTGTCCGACATGGAAGACGAAGTTCGGACGCTCGACAGACTCGACAAGGTCATGAACATTGCAAGGCATGTCGGCAAATTCGACGAACGAGTCCTTTTCCGCGGGGCGAATGCCAACGTTGGTAGACCCTCTCCCATGCAATCATCTCATCGCTCATTCACACCACAGATCATCAAACAAGAATTCAAACAACATTTCCGCAACGTGTCCCGGATCATGGACTGTATTGGTTGTGACAAGTGTCGTCTGTGGGGCAAAGTCCAAACCACTGGCTTGGCTACGGCTCTCAAGGTCTTGTTTGAGATAGACGAAAAAGCCCTCCAGTACGTTTCTCTTTTATGTCTCGCAGGATGCGTCCCCATTGTGAAACGCTCGTTTGATCATGATAGTCACAACACAAACCAAAACCTTTTGCAGCGTTCAGAGGTCGTCGCATTGATCAACACACTCCATCGATTTAGCGAGAGCCTGCATGCCGTCGAACAATTCCGGGAGATGTGGAAGAAGACCGGAGAGGAGGACTCTGCGAGGTTGATCCATGAAGCGGAGAAGGCCGTCACCGGGCATGTAAGCCTGCTTTGCCGAGTCTTGGTGCACGACCGAATGATGTTGATCTCAATCCTTTAGCCACGGCCAATCCCTGATCCACAGACCGTGCCAGGGGAGTCCCCCACTGTTGTTGCGCGGCACCCGACGTCACCACCATTTTCGCGACGAAATGCGTGGAGTAGAGTTCAACTGCAATTTTTGGATCTGGTGGACGGTTGTAGACGACATACCCTCTCATGTTTCGGTTTACTGTCCGAGGTTTGGCAGAGGTTATCCAAGGCAGTGTTGCCTCCACGGACAGAACTTTGACATTCCTTACATATATATATATCATCACACTCTACTCTGCACGGAGAAACACTTTGCATTGAGATTATTCCAAAAAAAAACCTTAACGAAGTCAAAAGCACGAGGTCACAGTGGTTCACCATCCACATCATCCTCTGCCATGGGTTCACCATCTACGTCGATATCATCATCCGCCTCAGGACCCCTTGCCAAGGGAATACCGTCAACATCGTCATCCAGGGGAATAGCACCAACATCTTCGTCAAAGGGAACTCCATCGACGTCTTGATCAAGCGGTACACCATCCACATCCATCTCCTCAATTGGCGAACCGTCTACATCATCACCGTCTTTTCGTTCCTCAGGAGGAACGGAAAGGGTAGATTCCTGCGCTGGTTGGAACGTCTTGGCCTTGAACCGGGACGCATAGGCCGATTGAGCTTCCGACGTCGTGCCATCATTCTCATCCTGTTCGTCTGCTTTCAACTCCGCGTGTGCAGTCCCATCAAGCCGCGCCCGAAGTTCGTTTGTAAACTCGGGCGGGAACACGATCCAATCTTCCCAAATATCCACGACGGAGGTTATTTGGTTCTTGAATGTCTCTGCCGTAATGCGCCCAGGGAAAGAATGATAAATGGTGGAAAAATGATCAAAAACTATACCAAGTCGTGACTGGAATTCTTGTCGGAACTTCCATGCACTCGGCACTGGAGCGGCTGAATTATGGAGTATATCACAGATGAGGTGAAGGCGTGCGATCTTGCGTGGGACCGGGGTGCCGTCCACTAACAAAGAAGAGATTATGATATCGGAAACCTATAGAAAAGTCAGTGAGACTCGCGGGATCGGCTGGCAAACTAGGCACAAACCTCGCGAGCCGCTTCGGCATGCTCCAGGCTAAAGGTCATACAACGGGCAAGTTCGCCTCGCTTGCCAGAAAGGGCGCGCAGCATCCCTTCAAATCTCTTCCGTGCGAGTCTCCCCAACACGGTCTTTTTCGTACGTTCCTGCTCTGATTCTTCGGCGGAGTCGGTAGAATATACCGAATTATATCCCTGATATTGACGTGTCAGCGAAATACGGGACAAACATGGAAACAAAAACGTACATCATCATCAAAGTCCGGTTCCACGATATCATCGCGTTCAACCAACCCCCGATAGAAGGCGTGTCTATGGTGCTGTAATACGATTGTGAAAAATGACCAAAAGATAACTAATGAACCCACCCTGCGTTCGGTGAGGAAAGCATATTTTGGATTGTTTCGTTCCCACTCTTTCAGATTCTCCGCATACTTTTGGCCATGACCTTTCACCTCGGCAGCGACTGCCCGTATGAACGTGTCCGTAACGCCAGACTCTTCTTCCTCGCGTCTCCTCGAGGAGCTGTGTGACCGTCGACGAGGACTACGACTGTCGTATCGCCTTGAACGACTGTACGAACGACGACGTCGATGCGAAGGCGACCGACTATAGCCGTATGACCGACTTCTTGACCGTTGAGAAGACTTATGCCCATGACCACCAGAACGCGAACGCGAACGATGTCCGGGGGAATGTGAACGACTCGTGCTCCTTCCCCTGTCAAGATGTCTGTCTCTAGAATGAGAACGCGATCGGGATTGGCGAGCCGCAACTACGTGAATGAGTTGAGTTTTTCAGCTCAGCGAGAGTATACGGATAGGAACCGCACCATATAATGGCTTCGCTGCCATAGGGACCGCTTTGCTCCACCCGACCCGTAATACTGAGCCTCCCCAATCAAAACCATCCAATTCTCTTAGTGCAACCTCTGCATCTTTGCGTTTCATGAATGAGACAAAGCCACTGAGACCGGCATTCCGATTTCGCCTCGACGTGGTCATATCACTGCCAGGACCACTGGTCCCATCACCACGCGGCCACATAATCTTAACCTGAGGGCATGTTCTAAGTTGAGAACATATCCAGTGAAAAGATAAGAACTCACAGAGCCAACGGGTCCATGGCGAGCAAAAAATTGGCCGAGGGATTGTTCCGTGACGTTGGAAGGCAAATTGGCGACGAAAAGATTGGATGTCTGGAAAAGACGCGCGTTCGGAACATGGAAGAATATGCGTTGATATGTTACTCACCTCAGGATCACCTCGGTCCTTGCTTCCGCTCTGGCCCTCGTACGCTAAAGAGGATTGATTGAGAATGTCGATCCATAACACGCATATGGACACAAACCCGCCAAAGCAGTCACGGAGCGTCCATGGGCTGTAAAAAGTGCTCAGTAACCATGAATCCCATGTCGCCTTGACCTACCAGAACGAGAGTAGCGAGCCTCCCGCATGGCCTGCTCCCTGAAACAGGGTTAAGAGAATTAGCGCGTGGTTACGATGCTACATGCCTCTTGATTTCCTCGAGGAATGAATCCATGGCGCGCTTGCCTTTAGGCTTCGGTACACTAGTCAGCGGAGAAACCTAAAGGGCATCAGTCCATGGGGTACAAGACACGATGACGACTCACTTCATCCATTTCCTCCCTTAGCGCTCTCGTCCGCGAAGAGCTCTCGGTGGCAGCCTTTGCAGAGGGTTGATAGAGCGTTTTTGCATCCCCTGAGCCTCGAATAAATGTCGATCCCGCCTTCTTTCTGCCCGCGTCCTCGCCTTCGAACGCGTCTAAAAAGTCAGCATACGCTTTCGCCGCGTTCTCCTCCTCCTCTCTCTTCTTTGCCTCTGCCGCTTCTTTCTCCTTCTCTCGCCGAGACTTGCGCACAGTCCCTTGAGCATACTGGGACAACTTTTGGTCATCCAACGGCTTTTGCTGGTTATGTGAAGCAAAATGGTGAGTGCCTTGACATGAAAGAAATAGGTCCTATCCATCGCACTGGGAACGAAGGTTCTTCGTCGCCGTTGTCGAAGAACGCCGCTAACTTGGTTTTCGTTTTATCCATGGGATGTTCGGACAGTAAAAGTGAAGTAGTGCAGCCAGTGTGTATCTCAAGGCAAGGTAAGAAACAAGGAACTCCCACGTTTATATACACAATTGAATGGATCCAGCAAGAGAAAAAACGCCTCGATATGACTGCAACTACATCATCAAACTAGCCAGACCTCCCATGGCGTATGCCATCGGCTTCAATGGTGGATGAGGTTGTGCTTCAAATTGGTGGTATTTTAGATCTCCAGCAGCGTCTATGCGGATCTATCAATGCAACATTAGGTGCGAATCTCGGAATGCATTTGCACTACGCACATATGCTCCTTTGTTCCCTACTTGATCGACGTAGTTGGGTGCAGAGAAGACCTAGAATAAGTGTGAGGACCCACACGATAAAACGGCGAATGCAAACTTGCGGTTGTGCACAGTCCATCATGCTCGATGGCATAACCATCTGGAATATCACTTGAACACCGAGGAGATCAAAATACGGTGAAACTACATACTCTCCCGCACTTCATGACTACGAATGATGCCGGTGACGCCGTTCAGGTCGCACCACCGCTTTGTGACATCTGGTCCGAAAGCAAGACCAACGCCCTGAGACATGCTGAGACAACGTGTAACGGGAAACACCCTGATCACGCACCCGTTTACTTGGCCCACGCCCTGGTGTATCTTGAGGGTCGGTCCAGAGCAGCTGTGGTCGCGTGAGAGAATTATTCGAAAATTTGACTGGAATTTATACCTCGCCTAGGGGTCAGGTACCTCAATATTTGAGATTGAAAAAAGTTCCACCCAGACACTCACACATTAAACCCTCCTGTCCAGGTTGTCGTCCAATGCGTGGTATCTTCCGTATTTCCTCTAATGTCACACCTTCCTTGCTGAACAATCCGCCATGAACGACAAAATAACGCTTCAGCTTTTCCGGAGACAATATTGTCTTCGGGGTGATATCGGTGGACGGCTTTGTCGCGATAATCAGAGTTGCCAAAGGCACTGTGAGAAGAGTCAAGTTTTCAATCGGACAACTTGTCTGAAACCACCTACTCTCCGTAAATACGTGGGCGAAAAGCTAAGATTGGCAACTCAGTCATCGCAAAATCAAGTCTCTTAGCTGCCTCACCTTGTATGTCTGTTCTCCATGCTTCTGCTTTGCTTCTCCCTCGAAGCCATACGTCCGGTTCATCTCCTTGGCTTCATGATTGCCTCTATTGATGAACATTCGATTAGGGTATAACCCTGGCCTCCTTCAACCACCATGGAAAACCTCGTAACTCGGTTAGCACTTACATTTATAAGCAAATGCTGTCAGTATCACTTCGATAGACCAAGAACCTCTGTCAACCAGATCGCCATTCATCAATAGACAGTGATCAGGTGACGGCGGTCCAGTAAGCGAATATAAATGCAATAGATCGTAGAATTGCCCTGAGTAAGATGTGCGTCCAATCACAGAATGACAATAGATGGATCTCGAAACACACCGTGGACATCCCCAATGACGTCGCAGGTTAGTCCGTCTGTAAGATCGAGATTGACCAGGCTGTCTTCCTTCACAAAAGACGAATGGGCGCCGAGCACGATCTCCCATGCATATCTCCGCGAAATCTTCTTCCCTTGCTTGAACCAGTCGATCATGGCTAATATGAATTCATGAGTGATTGTGTACTTTCCGTCCTCGGTCTTATCTAGTTTCGGACCCGCATAGTCGCCTTCCACGTCGCAGCCACCTAGTTAATATGCCGTCAACGAATGAGAGTGTATAAATGAATGCTCAGGCCGACCTTGGCTTATAATTTCCAGACAGCGCTCAACGGCATTCTTCTCTTCTTCCATCTCAATCGCCTACAGTACGTTCGGCATGATGGCAACATCAAAATCAGATCTCACACCTTTTCAAATTCGATCTTCCGAACGAGTTTTTGCGTCGCTGTCAGTTGCGATTTCACAATGTCATTTTTTGGTTCTAGCAAGACGACCTTCTTGAAATCAGCGATCGCCATCTGAGGTTTGGCGATCTGAAGGTAACACGTTGCTCGTCTGATATACCAATGAATAACATAAATTACTGTATGTGCGAACAAAGCGGACGGACCTATAGTACGCCTTTGCATACTTGGGATCGAGATCAATCGCATTGGCTGCTCGTCATGAACCTCGCGTGGCCGGGCTGAAACGCAACATCCACTCACATGCGTCGTCAAGCGCAAACCCGTATTCTTCCAGCTTTGTTCTCGCAGCAGCCCGATTGCACCAGACGGTTGCATCCCTAGGGTTCAGTTCGATGGCCTTTGAGTAGAGACCGACGGCCACAGTGAAGTTGTGACCTGGACCCCATCGTCGAGCTGCCATGTAAGATCGAACAAGAGTAACATACTTGTAAAGGCCTTGTTGGCCTCCGCCTTCAACTTCGTGGCCCGTTCCTTGTCTTCGTCGGACACATCTCTCAGACTGAGTGTCTTGAACTCGGGCGAGGGGAGGGATGTCGGCGAGGTCGATGCAGGGGATGCAAGCGCGGAGGACGAGGAGGAGTCGCTCATGGTGTCGATCGTACGTCAGCGCCACAGACTTTTTATGGACTGAATTCAGCATTGGGTTCGTATCATCATCTCACGATCGGTGGCTGTGCCGTATCTCAAGAATTGACATTGACAAGAGAAACGATACGCAGCGACGAATTATAGACCATGGTGACTACTAAACACCTCAACAAGCATCAAGACAAAGGCGGATCAGTCGGAGAGATTACGACGGGTGGAGCAGTGCTAGCATATTCTATCAAGTTGTTGTATTCAGTGAGAAGGGCCCGGGCATGACTAGTTTGAGCGAACCTTGAGAGAACGGTTGAAATGATTTCAAGAGTCGTGTTGTGCTCGTAAACATTAATGTCCTGCGATGAACCACACTCACTAGTCAAGATTGTTTCATTCGCGGCACTGGCAGTTGCGGCCTATCGAAAACGCCGTGTGTCCGTCGTATGGACGAAGAAAACTCACGGGTATAAAACCCTTATTATAACGACCAATCGCTAAATGGAAGTTTCCGCATTGGTACCGTCGAGTGTGTGTGAGAAGGACTGAGCGCCTGAACGGGTGGTAAAAATTAGATTAGACATACTAGCAATACAGGAATACATACAAGCTCTTGGAAGTTGCCAGCGGTGCAACAACACATTCATCAATGGTGTCGGTGATTTGCGTCAGACTCACTAGCGCCTCCGACGGAGGATGCAAGAACTCTCCTGCATTCCAAAAGAAGCAAACATTATGGCAGGGACTGGTTCTGGTGGTTAGCGACCAGAGGATAGCTAAGACGAGAACTGACTACTTGACAAAGAGGTGCTAAATCCTTGCAGAGAGATAAAACAGAGCCAACCTGGGTAGGTCAACTATGAGAGGAGAGTCCAGCCTCCCGATGTCAGGCCGCAGTTCAGAAAATCGACAATCCAAATCGGGTCTATTCAATGCAGTGGGTTGCGCTGAAATGCATGTCAAGCGGGCGGGAACGAACATAACGGCCATACTGGTAGCCCCCAGCCGCAAGAACCGGATGACACGACGTTGACAAGACCGCCGATCGGACCGGTGTCTGACGGGGACCAATCGCCAGCGGAGGAAGAGGTGGGCTGTGGAGAAGGGATGGTAAGCAGTGAGGTGGATTCAGACTGACTACAGCAGGGGTGTGACTACATTTACTCCTACTGGAAGGTGGCGTTTTGCTACTAGTAGCGAATGCGACCTTGGTGGTCTCGGCTGGCCCGACGCCCGACAAAGTCAGTGTGACTTGGACGGGCGGTGCGACAGCTGGACCCCGTGATGATCCGGGTGCCAGGGGGACAGGGGTGGGAAGAGTGACTCCTCCATTTTATAGCGCTCGAGTCAAGCGCACCAGAAGTATTTAGTATCCTCTCCTCCTCCTCCTTTTGTTGTATAGCGTTCTCCCTTCAAAGGAGTCTCTATACAGCCCCAGGACGTTCTAAGGTCTCGTAGACTTTAGACCCGTCCTCGCACCCAACGTGTGTCACAATGTGCCGATACAGTATATCTCGTTTCGCCTCCCCCATTCGCCAGATTGCCTCTCCCAAACTCGAGCTTGTCTTCTTCACCCTTATCGTACTCACCTGCATTAATGCTCTCGCTACCGTATTCTAGATAGTCCTTCCGAACGCTCCGAACACCATTGGCCTCACTTTCCGTTTCTTCGCACCGACTCATCCCCGCTCAGTACATGGTTCGTCCCGTCTCGCATTCTTTGCCCCATCGGGGCTCCCCTTCAACTTCACACACGAGGGTTCGCTGGCAACCCTACCACGCTTCAGCCCAGTCTATCCCCCCTCGTACATCGCCACTTGCCTATCTCGTCACACCGGCCTCATCTGCTGCTTCCGTCTCTCCATCGCCCCGCTCTCTTTCCGAACCCGACCGCACACGATATGCCCATCCACCCCGCGAGTCCAAACTCCGCGATATCCAAAAGTCAAAGTTTGCCCTTACTCTTGTCGGTGAGCCTTACCCAACCTTCCTTCTTCTTCTATTTAGGTCTCCTGTCTTAAGATCAAGCTGTCAAATCACTGTGCGACGTATGGCCTCACCAAGACATCCCTACTGTGTTCCTGACTTCGGGCCGTCCGATGGTTTCACCACCGTCTGGTTCGGATCATTGCCACGTATCGGATGTCCTCCATCCGACCTCCCGATTTACTCAGCTTCCCTCCCCGATATCTCCGGCTACCCATCCCACTCCTATCTTATCCCCTGTCCCACCCCAGTCCACTCCATATCCACAACATCACCAGTGCGATATCGCGCCCATCAAAGGGTTCGTCCACGAGGTTCTACGTCGGTCGCGGACTTCTGGAAGCGTGCTGCAAACAGCACTGTGTTACATCGAAGCAATTCGCTCAAAGGTTCCGGATCTTGTCCGGAAAGAGAAGCACCCTTGTTCTTCTTCCTCCCCTGTGGCATCGGATGACAATTGGGTATCCAAACCCGAGGTCGACATCGACATCTACACCGACTTCGGCAATCCACCTCTCTCCACTGACGTACCACCTTCGAACTGTCTACTTGCCACCGTACGCATCAACCCCATTTCATATCAAGACGATGCTTCGTTTTCATCGGAAATGGCTTTCGATGCTGACAAGTTGTTGGTACACAAACCCAAGGCAAACGGCGCTTCCCTCCCCATCCTTCCCCCGCTCCCTTCCCCTCTCCTTTGCCCGCGTCGAACGTTCCTTGCATCCCTAATCTTGGCATCAAAATTCATGCAAGACCGCTGCTATTCAAATCGCGCATGGGCCAAACTCTCTGGTCTTCCTCCACGTGAGATTGGCCGATGCGAACGTGCTCTTGGAGAAGCCCTCGAGTGGCGTCTTTGGGTCGGCAAATTGCCTGCAGTGCAATCCCGCTCAGGACGCGTTCTCACCAAGACCAAGAGCGAAAGCGACATCTCTGTATCTGGAAGTACTCCTATGGTACATATGGCTGGTGATTTGGATGCAGCTTCGCCCACTGGCCCCAGGATTTCTTCACTCAGGCGGTGTGCGACCGTACCCTCCGGGAGCTTTTCTCTGGACGGTCCGCATATCGTGGGGCCTGACAGCGTCAGTCCAACAGCGTACAGTTCCAGCCCGTCGACTCCCGGACTCAGCTATTCCCCAACTCCAACGGAATCATCCTTGGGCGATCGCACAGTACAAATGACCACGTTGGACGTGTCTACGCCGCCGCCCGGTCAGTTCGCCACCTTTACTGGCGCGCAGAACGACAAGGTGCTGGCGACGTTCCCCGTACCATCAAATGGTTTATTTGTTTACTCGAGTTCGCAAGAAATTTCTTGTGTTGCACAACGGATCGACTCGCAACATTGGGTATCCCACGGCGTTGTTCCCGCAAACATATGGACGCTAACGTTCAATGACGATGGCTGACTTGTACTACCATGTCTCTCGTAAATTTGTTTTATTTTTCTCTCTTCTCTTTTCTTTCTTCGTTTCCATACTTGCCTTGTATGTGTACTGCGTGACGAGGTGTGGTTGGGAGCGGCGTCCTGTGATGTTTCTGAACATTTTCTTTCCTGTAAAGTAATGTACTGCTTGTCACAAGCTTGTCATACCCGTATAGAGTTTTGCCTCAGCATATTTTGTCCGAACAAGACCGCGTCCGATCGGAACGGAGCGTAGTCATTGATTTACAGCGTCTATCGTCGGCCGACGGCAATGCGTTCGATCGGAACAAAATGTAGCATCCATGCTGTGACGCATAGCTAATTTTCTCGTCATGTTTGTGCCGTGCCGCAGTTTTGATATCACACTGCAGTAAGCTAGTAACCATGATTATACAGGTGCGCATCTCGTTCAATCCGGGATAAGTTGATCATGAAACTATCGACCACATGTACACTCGCTACATGCATCACAGCGTGTGTAGAGTAACTCATTCAAACGTAACAACTCTATACCTCTTTACAACGGTTGCAGCCGTCAGCGATGAGAATGATACAGGGGGGGAAAGAAAACTCCGCAAATACGATGGACGGGGAAAAAAAAGGAAACCGTAGCGTGCTGGCACAAGGCTGTGACAGGTACTGTTTCGTCAAAAAAAAAAGGGGGGGAAGCAACGAATGCAGAGCGTTGAAATACAAAAAAAAAAAAAAAAAAGAGGACTGCTGTCAGTCGTTGAAGAACTCGAGGGGGTACTCTTCAGTTTGAATCGCCCGCCAGAGATGAGGGTGTCCGTCTGCATCACGTTTGCCCTCGACATGGAGGATGGAATGAAATACAACGTCCTCGTCGCCCTATCAAGGTTTGTCGTGAGGACAGATGCATCAAAAAAAAAACGAGCTGGACACATTTACCCTGTTCGGGGGGTCGTGGATCCTACAGAATGCACACACACACAACGCACAGGACGATAGAAAATGCCGTTAGGTCGCTGTGGTACACGTTCGAAAATAACATGACCGCAAGCACCGACGGGCCGACGGGCACCACGCCCGGCATCGTACGGAGACCGACCGTCACCGACGTGGGTCAAACGCACCTGACGTGAACGTATCCCAACCCCAACTCGTCATCCACGGCCGGAATTTTGATCTTGCCGAAGAGGAGGGTCCCATAGCTCACAGCGCCACTGCGCACTTGAACGAGGTCGTTCTCGATCGTAAAATGCGTGAGTGCTGCATCACCAAGGCCAGCCGCACGAGACCACATCTTGGGCTCGTGCTTGTCCCACTGGTGGCGAGAGCGAATGATTTCATGCTTGATCATGGGGAGGACATGATTGAACGCATCAATGGCATTTGGGTGAGGCGCATGGGGGGCGTTCAGGTTCACTTCCTCTGCTGACGCTGTTACCCAACACCCCAAGTCAATAAACGTGTAAAAGTATAAGGTAATCAACCAACCCATCGTGGATATCCCTAGGTGGACGAGGTGGACGGGCCAAGATCGTCAACCAAATCTTATCATGCATCATATTGCTTATGTAAAAACGTGCGTGTCACCTGTTTCAAAATGTCATGATCCGGACGAGATGCATACAACCAAAAACTAGAGCGGACTTGTTGGAATTGCGCTCAAAAGCTGTGATAGGATTCAAATGAGTTGAAGCCGTACGGCAACTTTCGGTCGAGAACCGGCGCTGTGGGCGCCAGTGACAGCCCAACCATATATGTAAATATTTCGCCCGTAGGTTCAAATCGTGATATTCCATTATTTTTTTTTGGAACCAACTTCCCGGGACAGTTTATGAGTCTCCCCCTGTAACACAACCAATTACTAGAATACCGGGCAGGGTCCAACTCTCTCATTTTCGAACAGGTACAGTTCATGTTGACATTCCAAACGACCGCCCGTTTCACTGTCGACAGCAGGATAGCCTTTCCTGGTCTAATTATCACATGCATGCTGGTTCATACCAGTGCATCCAGTGATACTTTTTTACGTCGTGGAAAATAAAAAATAAAAATACAACGGCGATGTCATGATAACGGACTCGGAGACTATTTGGAGATAAAAGGCCAGCTAAACTCTTGCTGCGCAAACCATATATTCCTACCAATCTCCGATTCCGAGGTAGACCAAGACGGATCTGTTGGCAAATTCCGACGAAGTTTTTGACATGATTTGAACGTCGTTGATCAGTCGTGTCGTTCCACAGCGCCACCGTCAAAAAAAAAAGTCGCTATCGCGGCCAGAAGCCCTAATTCAATATGTGCGGAGGTCAATCTTTTTATGTACGCCACTAATATATGACCGGGCCATCAACACAGGGCGCCATGCCAGTGTCACGAGATGCGGAAGTTTCATGTTACTCATGGTGTAGTAACGGCCCATCAGGAAGCTATCTCGGAAGCAAATCACGATGTCTTAACCAGGTATTAATTCGTCTGGTGACCTGTTGAGGTTCCAGAATGTATCGTTGGTTGTATAAGAATCAGAACGGACCACCGTGACCCCTAGGTGGAGAGCGGAGATACTGATCGGCGCCCCATCAAAGCCTTGCTTGGAGCGCCGTAATGATGGCATATACACGGACCCTCACTGCAAACACGTCAGCATAACGCAAACCCTTCAAAGGGATCTGATAGTATTGCGTACAAGACCGCGCATCACAACAGCTGCACGAAGTTGGGGTACGGATTTC
Source organism: Aureoboletus auriporus (assembly GCA_038089615.1). Lineage (NCBI taxonomy): Eukaryota > Fungi > Basidiomycota > Agaricomycetes > Boletales > Boletaceae > Aureoboletus > Aureoboletus auriporus. Next base: position 49,761 of record JBBPLF010000042.1, read on the forward strand.
GAGAACGCAGGTCCATCAAGGTTTACAGCTCCCAGATTGCGCGTTTTTGTTTACTATTAACTAATCGGTCCTAATACAAAACCGCAGTCTGTTAGCTTCCGTTGCCTAGCCCAAAGTGCTTCTACTTAGGTCATCAATATATAGTCGTCCGAACAAGGCGGCTGGTTAAGATTAAAGTGAGTTCGGTATCTTGAAATGTGTTCGAAAAGTGCAAATGTTTGCCAAGCCTTTTACGGGTTGATGGGTCGGCGCAAAGCCTCACCAAGTACTGCTGGCATCTACTAACAGTTAGATTACGTACATAGACACGCATGACCGGAACAATAGTTGTACTTGTGAGTCATAGCACCACTGGCAGGATGTTTCCTGCTGATCTTTCATGACGGAGCGCCATTCGCTGGGATCCTTGATCCAGCCGTTTGCAGACCCGCATGATCAAAGCACGAGACACGCGAAGACCAGCCGTCAACTCAAGGTAATATCGTCACACCTGGAAAGCTCAGGCCCTAGATGCTGTCCGAAGTTAGATTTCATATCTCCCCTAGTAAGTAATACAGCGGTCAATTTATACCGTAAGCCAGAAGGCTCCACACTCTGAACCCTGTGATGCTCAAGCGAAGATCGCTCGAATACATACACTGGCATGATTTAAATCTTGAAGTGGTATTACTGCCATAAACACGACTGGCAGTTTGCATGGTAGTCCATGATACGAACTGCGTAAACAAACGGCAACGTGACAAGGAAGAGAATGTTGTCAAAAGTCATAGAACGCACTACTTCTACGCCATGAGACTCGATGTATACTCGAGGCACAGGGTCAAGATGTCATTCAGGACACAAGAACGTCACCAGAGAAGAATCTACGGGAACGGGCATGTGATCAGGTTCTTATTCGAAAGGAAGCGGCACGCACCGTTGCAGCTCTCTGATGGGCCACAAGGTTGCCTGTATGTGTACTGGCTCTTCGTCCCGAAACGCCATCGCGCGGATCTGCCAGTTCGTGGCATTCGGACATGATATCCGAGGTTGAACTCTCATAGCCTGGTTCTTATGACTTCCGTTATTTTGTTTCCACCCTGAAGGGTCTGTGAGACGAAAGCGGCCAACCTGTGAAACCATGAGCATCTATTAGCCACACTTGACGTAGAAGTTGAGTATGGACGCCGGGCTCGTGCAAGTTATCGGTGTGAACATGCGGGAAGTTCCGAACATTGATCGAGGTGTGAAGTGGTGGTCCCTTGGCTATCGTCCGACCGTTGATTGTCTCGGTGTTCAGGGTGCACAATTTGAATTGATACCAGTGGTCATTAAATCCGGATTGAATAGCTGCCTCTTCTCCAAGAGACATTGCGAGGATCTCCAACAGCGGACGTGGTCTAGGTTTCTCAGCCGTTGTCCGTGTCTGGAAATGAGACCCACGCGAGAGCAGCGCCGAAGCTCTTCCTCGGATGATACAGCCTGCTTGCCCATGTTGTCCCAGTTCCGAGCGGTGTCCAGAAGATATTGAAGGGGCAATCAGTGATCAGACAACTTACGTCTATCAACGAAATCGACATACACACATCACTCAAGTCCCTTGTGGAGTGGTACAAGTCCTCGCAAGTAGCTGGTTGGACTTCATGAAAGGTCTGAGCATGTTCGCGGGCCGTTACAGTTGATCACGACAAGAGTGACTGGTGGATCGCCCCAAAGCGCGTTACGCAAAGCCTCAATCCGACGCATGTTTTCCTCGTGGCTGATCCAGAACAAGCGGAACCTTATAGCAGCGACTAGATTCTCAGATTCTGGGGACGGCCATGACGATACTCAAGATCTATCGAAATTATGATGAATCTTTGAAGAAAACACAAACGAAGTCGTCATTATCATTGGTATCTAGCGTGGTGATCATTAGACGAATGTCCCACCAAATTCCTCTCCTGTGGGGTGTGAAACTAAATTACATTGAGCGGCGACCGAATAACTATTGAGTAAAGCACTGACAAATGAATCCATGGGGTTTAGCGGGGGGAGCATCTGAGCCTGCGTCCAGTGATGGGCTTGCTGGGAATGTTGCGAGTGCTGGGAATGGTGCTGTTGTGTTACCGAGCGCAATTGAAGTGGATGACTCGACTGGTGAGACTGATGTGAGTGGTGGGACTGATGGGACTGGTGAGATTGATGAGATTGATGAGGCTGGTGCGGCTGGTGCGAAGGTCCCGGGAGACGAGGGGTACGCAGAGATGCACCACTGCTATAGCCAGTGTCGTAACGAGTCGACTGGTATGTAGGCATTTCGGGTATCATGGACAAAAGGTTCGGTTGGGGCGAGTGTTGCAGGTGATAAGGGTGCGGGGCGCTGCAAAGTATGAGGCGCAAGCGAATATTACCAAAAATAGTACCCACATTTGTCGGCGGGCGAGTTCAGGATCCGGACCCAAGGGTGGCACAAACGGCTCGCTGCAAAAGGATTGAACGGATGTTTTTTAAAAATCAGATTTATGGGTACCTGTGGCGACGCGACACCACGGGGGGTAGGCTGTACTCGCCATGTGACCGCCGTGGTGGGGTGCTGTCGCGGGTCGGAGGGGTGGACGTCTCGGAAAGACCGGAAGACTCTGCTGTCGAAGGCCGACCATCAACACTTTCCTTCCGCGGGGTGGCCTTCTTTCGCGTGGGGACGCCCTCGGGCCAAGTGCACTGGAGAAGATAAGGAGCGAATAGACAAGATAGAGACGAGTACTTACGTCTCGTTGACCATGGGTACAGCGCATACAGATAGGCTTGGTCTCATCACACTAGTGAACAGCGTCCAGCTTAAGTTGGGAGAGGCGGGGTTGTGCGCTCACCTTTATTTTTTTCACGCGACAAGTAAGACAGCCGGTCTTGCTTCGGGTATACTTGGGACGTTTCCTCTGCTGAGGCTCATTGCGAGGTTGGGGTGCGACGACGTGGACATGACCGCCGCCCGCGTGGGACGGGGGGTAGTAGCTGGCGGGAGGGACGTAGGCATTATTGGAGGAGGTGCTGGAGAAGAAGGGGGTTAGAGGCGGGAACGAAGGGAGGGGATAGTACGGACTAGGGGGAAACATTATCAGCCATGGAACTCATGACGGGAGGTTGATCTTCGGGAGGTTGATCCTTCATTGTTTTATACTAGAATTGCTCCAAGGAAGAAGCAGGGAAGGTCAAAGGGCGGAAAATGGCCGGAGACGACACCATTGTCACGGACCCGGAAATCGGCCTGGGTCACTAAATTCAGATCTAAGGGTCGTGTTGTGTTGCGTTGTAACAAGATGGCATTTTCAGTCTGCCATAACGATATTTCGTATACGGAAGGTGGGGATTTTTTTAATAAAATTTCTACACATCACTTCCACGTCATGTTTCCTTGGGCGGTGTAAATAGGTGGGAAAAATAAAATAAAATATTTGAAAACGACGTACCTACTGCGAGTGCACTGAGCAGCGAATTTGACGATCCTTCCATAACGGGCGCTCTCCCTGTCAAAACGTATCTTGTGCTTCGGGAGAACCCCAAAAACGAGACTCTGATTTAGTTGGGATTTGTGATTGATGGTGCATTTTTCCGTTTTAGGGAATTCGTCGGCGACCCATCGACATATGTCGACAGGTCGGCGTGCACTGGCCCGCCCTCAATGTCACTGTCATGTTCACGTCCGTCCCTGCAACGTATGCGACTGCGGTAGACCTACAATTCAAAATCACACTCCTCGCCCCGAGTCGTTCGTCGTACAGCTTCCTCACCTTACACTGCCGTAATAAAAAACGCGCACATGTGAATGCCGACATATGCTCCAGCCAGCTCTGGTGTGATCCAAGACGTATGTAACATTCACACCTCATACAGTCCACACACCCCAGGTCCCCGTAGCATCAGTCGTGTTTGTTCACGTACATACACCTGCGTGTCTCCACTCTAATCTCCTTCCCCCGCGGTCATATTCAAATCGTTTTCTTTTGAATCTCGCTGGCTTGTTCCTCAACCAATGGCAGGCGCCGCTGTTCCACTAACCCTGATTACAGCACAGTCACCCGCTACCCCAATCACAAGACAATCGAGGCACTGCGACTCGTGACACGGCCAATTTCATCATCCGATTTACATCATGATTTGATCGACATCCTCGTCTCGCCTGGTCACTAAGTATTGATCCGATACTGTCGTCCTGTATAGCAACCCATGATCCCGTGCTGCATCGCGTTCATTGCGTCCAATCAAATAGACATCTCACTGTGTTTACCAAACACGAGCCTTGCTGTCGGTGGAACTAAATTGCTCCGAATTAGCTCGGATTGATGTAGACGTATTCGTCGTAAGTGTGCATCATTACTTCGTAACTCACCGTTCTGCGACAAAATAAATGTGATGAAGTTCTAGCTCTAAGATTGCCTCCCCGATGTCTTCCGGCCTAAGCCCAACGAGGTTTTTCGTTGTTCAGGGTGTGCACACGTCAAGTCTTGGACGCTCTTCCATTTTTCCTACTCAAATCCGTCTGTTGACACTGGCATTGCTGGTCTCCACCATGATTTCTCAGGCAACGGATTCCGGTCCTCGCGCGATGAAATTGGGTACACGGCATGGTACTTCTTCTTGCAACCAACGGCCCGCAAGTCGACAGTAGGTTTCTGTCTCTCAGGCTTTAGACTCGAAATTATTTGTATTTCTGCACTCCAGTATAAGCCTAAAGCTGCAGTTGGCCTTGACAGCGTGCGTACTCCGCCGGTCTGGAATCTGCCGATATGTTAGGTGCCCAATCAGCATTGCGCCCATTGGAATAGACTCGGGAACATGCCGTTACAGTTTTTGATTTACAGCCCAACGTGCGAATAAGCTTACTTTGAACACGTAAATTTCAGTATTGTTTTACCAATCCTACTGGGGCTAAGCTGATGGTAAAAGAGAAACCTTGGACAGTAAAGTACTAATGGTTTGCCAACCCTGGAGGTATTCAAATATTCAATATGCATTCCGAATTAGAAGCCATCTCCGTCGAGTGCCATAAGGTCGGTGTGCTTCATTCCAATCGGACCCCGGACGGTCCGGACCTCCGCATATCCGCGGCCGATATTGGAATGTCGCGCCGGGCAATCGCCGTGACAGGTATTGATCCCGGTTTGTGCACAGGACAGCATTTGAGTGGCACGTTTCAGCCGCATTAAATCCCGATTGAGTCTTGAAGCTTGAGTGACTGACAGGCAGGATGAAACAGTTGTGTTCATGGAAACAAAAAGGAGAGGAATATTGGGAGGTAGGGGGGGACAAGGTGAGCACAGCGATTCTGGAGACAGGTCGTACCTGCTAGAGTTTCATTTTCTCTCCAGAGCCAGGGTCGCAGAAGCCAGCAAACATTGCCACGATGCAGGCACCTGAGGCCTTGCCTCGACACCATAGCTTTATACGTTCTGGATAAGGTTGAGGTTCGAAACAATAGGGGATATGAGAAGATGAAGGGTTCGGTTTCGCATGAAAGTCAAAGTTTCCAAGCTTGGTGACGCTCTTCACCCGAGGATTGATCGCTCGGCAGCAAAAATGAAGCCTGCTTATGCCCAAGCGATTCGAGGAACGCGATGCTCGTGGTCGAGTCTAAAGGTGTCGTCGCTTGGAGCTCACTCGAAAATTTTAGCCTAAACGCCGACCGGCAAAAACGTTCGCGGGATCGCTTATACGAACGCTTTCAGTAGTGGTATGATAGGCTAACGTGGATTGAAGTACATATAAAAGGGGGCGTACCTTGCTAACTTCTCACCAAAGAGTATCATCTCCGTCTGTGCGAGGTTCGTCATCTACCTCCTTTTTCCTCCTCCTAGCTGACCGATCTTGATTAATAATGCCTTCTGACCAGCAGGGGGACGCCGATCAGCATATATATCGAATATCCTGTATGATCTACACGGAAGAACCCTCCCGTGTTTCGGTTTGCCTTCCTTCTGTGATGCTTCAGTCTTGGCTCAAACCTACGGAGGACTATCATCGATTGCAAAGCCAAGACATTCACAGGCCTTTCAACACCGTTTTCCGCCGGATGGCGATAAGGGCTCAAGCGGAACACCAGTAAGTTACCGATATACCCCAACGTGCAGAGAGTCAAAGGGAAAGAGGGAAAACCCGCACGGGCCTCCGTTCCGCGGCGGGACGTGCGCCTTCTACGTTCCGGGTGAGGTGAGGTCACTATTCAAGTCAAGTCTTCCGACGATGGTCGGTCGATTTTAGGACGATCGTCCATGATGCTCCTGGCTGCTACGATCGGAACAAATTGGACATGCTTCTTACACGGGATAACCCCATTTGCCTACCTCAAAGGATCGATGAGATGATTTGACATATTTGTCGATCCATTGGAGAGGTGATTGAGCAGCAAGGGTTCGCAGCGTCTCAGACCCACAAGGTCTCATTCCTGCAGTTCAGAGTGTACCGCGTGGTTGATCAGTTGAAACGTTTCAGCTGTGGTACTGACTTCCTTCCGGAAGTATTTCATTTCCTTTGAGCGGAAGGTATTTTTCTGAACGGGGATATCAAGAGCTAATATCCTTAAGCTCTCTGATATGTGTTGCACACATCGTGATCGACTTTGCATTGGTTTGCTGTGGCTAAGTCTGATCTCAAAGGTTAAGCATTCAGGAATTCGAACGGAGCACATCCAAAAGTAGGTTTGTAATTGACTGTCCATACATTGTCACGTCCGTGATATAGCGAATGGGTGCGAGGGCGTGTAAATGTGTGGGGTGTAAATCGTTGTGGCAAACAATATTGGGGTAGTGGAATGACTAGAAGAGATGAGTACAAGTGTAATTGTTGCGCACACGACACAGAGAGCTGGTGACTGAGAGTGAGAAATATTGTTGAGATGTGTCTATGGTGTTGAAGTACGAGGACCTCGACTAGAGCCAGGTCGTGAGCCAGCGCTAATCATCGGGTCAGCGAACAGTCACAGCGGTCATCAGTTCAGAGAAACAACAGCAAGCACGGCAAATGGTACGTACGGATTGCTGGACTGAGTAGAACGCCAACCCCAAACTTCACGCATCCATCTTGCCATTGGAACCTCTTTCTTCATAATGCTGACGATCCAAGGGTGTGTCAACATCTCTTTGGGGGTTGGACGGATGGTATGGTCTACAATTAAACTAAAGGGTCAAGAGTCGAGGTGAGTGGGTGATACAACAGTCAGAAGTGCCCATACGTTTGCTTTATGAAGTCTTTCATTTCGCCAGACCATTTGCAATCAGCGTCGTCAGTAAGCTGCGGGGGCTGGACAAGGGAAATATGAGCAAGTAAAAAGTGAAATTCGGGCATGGGTTCTGACCTCCCCCCGAGTGATATGAACGAGTAACTCGATCGTGGTGAGGTCCTCTGGAAATGGGTATCGATTTTGCAATAGTTCCAAAAGCGTGATGCCCGTCGACCAGACATCAGCGCGAATGCTGTATTCTTTTCCACTGATCCTCTCGGGCTATATGGCAGGTAAATGAAAGGAAGAGTTCGTCGATCTATGAACTTACGGCCATGTAGAAACTGGTACCCGTAAAAGTGCCTGCAAGGGACTTGACAAGCTCGCCGGAAACCCCGAAATCAACGAGGCGGATAACGCCTTCCCCCGTGAGGAGAATGTTAGAAGGTTTAATGTCCCTGTGGATGGTTCGAAGAGAGTGAAGGTAAGCGAGGCCTTGGAGGACCTAAAAAAGCACATGTCAAAGGGGGAGCGATGAGAGACGTGAAGGAACGGACTCCTTCGGCTATACGACCTGCGACACCCTCACCGATACGTGCGCCACGATTTTTGATGCGTGTGCTGACGGCTTCCAAGCTTCCACCGGCGCAGAATTCCATCACGATCTTTACTTCACTGGAAGAGGGAGACATGTAAGCGCCATAGAACTGGATGATGTTGATGTGTTTGCAAGTGGAGGAAATAGAGAGCTCGCGCTCAAGTTGCTTCAAAGGGGCTTCGCGTGTGGTGATCGTCTTTCGCGCAAAGATTCTGTTTGATCGGATATCTCTGACTTTGTGGACGGCGCCGCCCTGACCCTCGCCTAATCGCGATAATTCTTCCAGGACGGCATCGGACCAGCGCCCAAAGGCCTGATGGGTAGAGGTCTCCTCCGTGGGGGTGTAGGAATCGAGGGTGGCTCTGTCGAAGCTGGCGATGAGCTGGTCGATGGTGCTCTCGCTGATGTCGCCCGGGGGGTGGGCGGTCCTGATCTGGTCTGAAGGACGGACGGTCGCGCCACCAGGGTTCTCTCCGTCTAGGCCGGGCGGGATGAGGGAAGGACCTGCATAGTACTCGCTGACTGTGCCTGTGAGGGGGAGCTGGAGCTTTGGGCGTGCGCCGTTGGCTCTGGGGGCGGGGGAGGCGCCGGGGAGGATGGGGCGCGAGGGGGAGGGGGAGGAGGAGGAGAGGTTGAGTGATGGGAGCGATGGACGGAGGGAAGAGGGATCCTTGCGAATGTGGAGAGGGGGAGTTTCGGGGATGGACGGCGACTGCGGGCGGTGGAGCGTGCGTGGACCGATCGGACGAGTGTGCGTGGAGTGCATGGTCGACGTGCACTTTGCGTCCTCGCTCGCTTCCTCAAAACGCGTCCACTCACCCTCTCCTGATCACGGCCACTCCGTCGTTGTCCACCACGGCAGTGTAGCCAAGTGGTTACGGCGTCACGTTTAGGTCCACCCTCAATCCGTGATGGGTTCCCCGCGCGAGTTCGAATCTCGTCACTGTCATCTTTTTGCTCCCCATTGTCCACCGTGGTCTGTGTGGACCGCTATAACTCATGCCCGATGTCCTCGAGCGACCGTTCCAGCACCCCCCCGTCCCCCATGAAGCAACGACGCCGTCCCGTCCCGCTCCGTCTCGATAGCGTCGGTATCGACCCTGCCATCCTCGTCGGAAAGGTTCTCACCAAGATACACCGCTCACCCAGGCACCCGAGCATGCAGCTGTACTTTTCAGACGACACTGCCTACCAAATTCTCGTGGATGGCTACCATCCCGCACATCCGTGAGTCCATTGGCACCGATATGCGCACATGTACTCATATCAGTGCAACCCAGCGGTCTCCCAAAGCAGCTCGAAATGGATCCCACTCTCGCATCCCTATTGGACGCTGCCGATGGTCAGCTCGATGTCGCCTGCACCATCGACGACTGCGTTCTCATCACATTGTCCGACAAGGCTTTTGTGGATTCGAAACAGAGAGAGCAGCGATGGGACCAAAGTCACACAGGCGTCGCATTCAAGTTTCGTGAAGGCCGATCCTGGCACTGCGTCTGGGCCACCCTCACGGACCACGACCACGGTCGTTGCGTTTTCCGCAGTTACGACGATGTCTACCTCGACCAACTACAGCGTCCTCCGCGCAAACGCCGCCCTCGTGCCCCCTCCTCCCCGATAAAATCACGTTGAACTTCTTCTTATGATGCTACACACGGTGTACACATTACATCATCCTCCCAACATGTTTCAACAGCTTTCGTCATTCTCGTCCTGTCCCTCGTCTATTGTTTTGATTAGCTCACATCTTTGATACGCCACTGCTTATCGTGTATTTATAATCCTGTGTTGTTCTTTTGACAACCACCCTCAAGTGTCGCGCTATCCGGTTCATACAATGACCCAACCCTTGCACTATATACCATTGTGGCGGTTTTGAAACGTGTGGGAGGGCAGTGTGGTGTTCTGAACCTTCTGACCGATCTGCAGTTCGGAATGATGGCATGTCCGAGTCGACATGTGGGGCAATCATTACAAGATATGACCTGGGCCTGAACTAACTCCATTGAGTGATCACAATAATGAAGCATGACAAAACCTTCAACGTCCCCACCGACCTGATTGGTTGCCATTCGCATGGAGTTGATCGTGGAATCAACCGTGGGGCTGTGGTATCCGAGAGCGTGCCACAAAGGAAATGAAGCATCAGCAAAATGTCTGAGGATATGAAAAGAATCCCATGTGTGTGGCAGGCTGGGTCAACTGTCGCGATTCGGTGGGACAGAACGCTGACCTTTCCCCCGATCGGGATGACTGTCCAGTAAAGCGGTGTATCGTACCGGAGCATGATTTCGACCAGGTACATCCAGCAAATTCGTGCGAGTTTACCTATTAGAGATAGTCGCTTTCCGGCAAAACCGTTCAAGTCCTTGTTGTCACATGCGGAGAAAAGGCTGCAAAAGGATGGTATTCGGTGTATTTCACACATCAAGCCATTGCAAGACAAATTGCTTACGCACAGGTAACGAGGTGGTAGTCCAAAGACTCACCAGGCTACAGTGAGCGAGTTTCGTGCTCGGTGCTGCCCAGAAAAGGTTCCCTATTGATGCGCCATAACGACAAGATAAATATGGGTGCACCAGTGGGTCAACGATGATCGTTATCGCAAAATCAAGCGAATACAGCAGCATATGCGAGTTTACGTGGGTAATCCCTCGATTTAGGGATGGTAAAGGAGAAATTTTTGGTTCTGTCAAACCTTGATGAGCGCAGCGAACCCTGAATTATACTTACGGAGTTGATAAGAGCAGTGACCACAAAGGTGCTCAATGTCTTCCCAAGCAAGGCTGTTCAGCTTGTCATGTTGTCAATATAACCCCTTTTTCTCGATTCCCACGCACCTGATCACGTTGCGTCCACACACACAGCCTCCTGCCCCATCGCACTACGCATTCATGGCAAGCTCTCACTCGCCAGCGCGCGTCTCTTTCGCGTCTTTGACCCATCAAAACATTGGCACAGTTCGCAAGCTTAACTCTGTCCTCTTTCCCGTCAAATATAGCGACAAGTACTATATCGACATCTTGCAGCCCGAAGTCGAACCTTTTTGCGAGCTCGGTCCGTCTGCTCGACAACATGGCCGTTTTAGTTCAGTTTCTCACATCGCCAGAAAAAAATAGTTTACTACAACGATGTCCCTGTCGGAAACATCTGCTGTAGGCTCGAGAACAAAGAGTTGTACTTGACAACCTTGGGCATCCTCGCCGTAAGTCACCATATTAAATTATATCGATCAGATGATGTGACTCAAGTTCGCACCACAAAGCCTTATCGATCACGAAAGTTGGGTTCCCAAGCCCTGCAGCGCATCATTCAGTCTGCCTCTCAGCACAATAAACCCCGAATTCATCGCATATACCTCCACGTACAGGTCTCCAACGAGGACGCCAAGAGGTTTTACGAAAGCCATGGTTTCAGTGAAGCTGGCATTCACAAGAGCTACTACAAAAAGATTACCCCACAGGATGCGTGGATATTGGAGAAAATTATCGAACACGAACCAGAGGAATAGATATACTCAACAAATTGTATTACATGACGAAAAACGAATGCATCGTACGTATCCAAGGGTGAACATAGTTCTGGTTTGCCACCAAAGGCCTCGGTGATCAGGACGAGATTAATATATAATACTAATGAAATAGCGGTCCAACTGACAGGGCAGCGCATCAGCCACATACGAAATCAATGTGTCGTTGAGAGCACTGACACATACAATAACCCACGATTGCTTACGATATTGGGTTGTCAAGGTCAAGAGACCTCCTCTTCATGCCCGCAGTGTTTCACCAACTGCGCGATGGTGAGCAGTGCGTCCTTGCAATACCAACAAAATCAACCTACCTGGTGCCTCTTCAGTGCATCCTTGCGGGTAAACGTCTTTCCACAACCCCCATTACACAAGAATGGCTTCTCCCCTGAATGCGTTTCTCGGTGGCGCTTCAAATCATGTTGTCTATTGAACGACAATGCACACAGGTCGCACGAGAACGGTCGCGAAGGCGATGCCGGATATTGTGGTTGCACATTGCCGTAGTACGGGCTCGGAGCTTGGTGATGAATGCTGGGCTGATGCGCTGCGGGATAATGCTGCGATGGTACCGTGTAGTGAGGCACGGCAGCTGGTGCCTGAGGAGTATGGTTTGGATGTGGGTAACTTTGCCGGGGTTGGTGGTATGCGTGAGTAGACGCTACATATTGGCTTGACACCGATGACGGGAACGCGGCGCTGGGGTAGTCATTTACACCATATTGTGCAGATGGGTGCACTGCTGCCATATTGTGCGGATTGCTTGCCATCGCTGGATAGACGTTAGCTGGGACTCCTTGGTAAGTGGCGTTCGATGGTGCGGGATAGCGTGAGGAGTGTTGGGTGCCAGATGGCCATTGACTGTCAGTGCCACTGGCAGGAAAGGAGTACCCGCGTCGGTCAGTCATGGTGAAAGGAGGGGGCTGAGAAGTGCTGTCGCAGAGCGCTGGGCCCTTGGGTTCATATGTATTTTCGGGGCCGTGTACTCCATATAAATGGTGCAAGTAAGCAAGCAATTTGCCGGCGCCGCGACAGGGTGTGCGGCACAAGCAAACATAACTGGTCGTAACCGGTGGTGCGAGATCTCGCCTGAGCTTTCCCGATTGGATGGCCACTACTAATGTGCCTGGCCAATAAGTAGCGGGCCTGATCTCGAGCGTTGGTTGAATAACAACCCTGACGAGGACCATAATTATTGCAAGTTTCAACTAAACCAAAGTAAGAGATTATGTACATACTTTTTCTCATCGATGGCTGCTCTCTGACAACTTGTTGTCGACTCAACCATCAACCCGGGATCATTCCCAAGTATGGATTCACATCGTGGCGATGCTCATCATGCAGTTGGTGCTGCTGAGCTCTGAAAAGACTGGTATGGTCTGACAATTGAGACCAGCCTCCCAAATATGACATATAGTGTCAAATAGTCAGTGGACCGAGTCCGGGCATTTTGGCCGTTCGAAGGCTGATCAGTATGTGGTGAAGCTAACTATGGGTCGTCGAGCATAGCCCCGATAGTTCCGTTATGATCGAACCTTTGCTTTTTTTCCCAGAGGTTCTACCTCGGACCGTGCCATTCCGCTTGGGTTCGCCTCGCGGTCGGATACTACCATTGGCAATGTTGCATGCGTCACCCCTTTGCTGGGGCCTGGACTTGACTCCTTTGCGTCAAGGGGGATCTTGCAGGCACGGCACAGATCATTGATCATTGTCTCCTGAAGCCTCCTGGTAGGGCTACCATTCAATGGTGCGGGACCTGAAATACGCTGTCCACTGAGCGACGCTGCCAGAAGGAGATCAAGGTTATTATGGACCTTGGCATAAGGTTGCGGACAGCATGACCCCCCGGTTCTAGTTGTGGCGTCCCACGATGCTTGATCAGCGTTAGCTGCGCTCGACCGCGCGCTATGCAGGTCGCCTGACTCATCTCGGTCGATTGTTGTCGCCGTCGCATCGCCCGGCGAAAGCCTACTGGTTCTCAGTTGCGGAGAATCCCAAAAAGGACCATTGGCTGATCGACGTAGATGACGTATGCCCTGATTCATACGGCGGCTTTCTTGCTTCCCCGCTCTATTCGCTCCTTGACTATCATGTCAAAACGCACGTCTTCCACCCCGTCAACCTCCAGTAGGAAAAGGACTAAGGTTGCATCTGACCAGGGCATTCTGGACACTTATTTCCGTGCCGTCAGTTCCGTCAATGTAAACGGTAGGCAGATTGCACCCACGACGCCATCACGGCAGATTCGCAGGGTTGTTCCTTCGGAGGTCGTTTCGGAGAAATCGTTTTCCCCCACTGAGATAGTAGAGGATACCAGATCATCTAATGAATCATGGCACGACGGACGAGGGACGCAGGAAGACCCTATCCTGCTTGATTCAGGAGACGACGTTGATACACAAAGTTCGATGCAAGCATGGCCATCGTCTCACGATCGATGTGCATCTCCCCCTGATCCTTGCGAGAACTCGACGGCATCTTTGCCGACGAAGCGTCGAGCTAATATGGATCTTGCTTTCCCGGGTCATGCGAGGGACTCACTAGATAACGACTACAGTCCGGTTGCTATCGACCCACTGGTCTATCCTATCCAAAAATGTCCTTGGCCTGTCGATTCCCCAGCACCATACTCTTTTCTCGTTCATACACTGGTTGTCTTAGCAAATACGCGCTCCCGAATTGCCATCCTCAACGCACTCACAAATACTTTGAGATGTTTCATATTATATCATCCTGCATCCCTGACACCGGCACTCTACCTCTTGTCAAATACACTCTCACCCGCTTATTCTCCACTCGAACTCGGCACAATTGGCGCCTCTGTCATCTCCAAGGCCATCCAACATGTATCTGGTCTCACGTCTGCAGCTCTTCGGAGACTGTATAACTCCTCGGGCGACCCAGGAGACGTCGCGTTTGAGGCCAAATCCAAAGTTCGAACGCTTGTGGCGCACCCTCCCTTACTTGTCGAAACCGTGTACCAGTCCATGGTGAAAATCGCCCAAATCAAAGGTCAAGGCGCAGCAAGGCAAAAGCAATCCATTGTGGAGCGACTGCTTGTCGCTGCCAAGGGAGAAGAGACAAGATTCCTCGTTCGCACCCTGTCACAGAACCTACGCGTCGGTGCTGTCCGAACGTCCATGTTGACAGCGCTTGCTAGAGCCTTGGTTTTGTCTCCACCTTCAGATCCGACGATACCCATCCCATGCGGTTCGTCGCTGCATGTGACATCGCAGTTCCTCGCATCGTCAACGTTGGGAAAACAAAAAGATAATGATCATTCACACAACGAACTTTCACTCAAGTTTGCAAACGCCGAAGCCCTCGTAAAACAGGTGTATGTTCAACATCCTAATTATGACGACATCGTCGCTGCAGTCCTTGCCGGTGGTCTCGAGGGACTCTCTACACGGGTCCCACTCGTCGTTGGTGAGACTGCCCTGCGTTCCCGTCTCGCAGCATTTGACTGGTTCTTTGTGTTAGGCGTTCCTCTCCATCCCACTCTAGGCTCACCAGCCCGATCACTGGACGAGATATACGATCGGTTGCATGAAATGCCATTTACCGCGGAGTTCAAGTATGACGGCCAACGTGCACAGATTCATGCCTCAAGAGTCATGAATGATGATCCATCTGTCCATATTTTCTCCCGGCATCTAGAAAACATGACCGAGAAAGTAAGATTACCCACACGCTGTGCATACATGTGCACACAGTCTCATGCTCCGGCCACAGTATCCCGATGTAGTATCGTTGGTCAGGTGCATGTTTGCAAAGGCGTCTAACATGGAGTCTTTTATTATCGACTCGGAGATCGTTGCGGTAGATCCGGAGGACGGCGGCCTAAAATCTTTCCAAGAACTGTCCAACCGCGCAAGAAAGGAGGTAAGGCGTCGGGACATCCAAGTCCCGGTGTGTATATTTGCCTTTGACTTGATGTATCTCGATGGCAAGGCCAGTAAAGTTTCATCATTTTCGTGGCGCTGACCCTATCCCCTTTGTCTAGATTCTGTTGGAACGATCATTTCGGGAAAGGCGGAATTTACTAAGAGCTCGCTTTCCGACCCTGACGCCAAGGGAACCAGGAACTGCTCACTTTGATCATGTAAACAGCTGCGAAAGTGAACAAGGACGAGAATGTATCGAGGAATTTTGGAAAAAAGCCGTGGAAAGTCGTTGTGAAGGCCTCATGGTCAAAGTTGGTTTTCAAATGGGCCACCGCATTGACACACACTCATCGATCTCCATCTTGGTCAGCTTTTGGATAACATGGACGGTTTGGAAACTGCCACACCACACAGGGGCAAGTCTCGAAAGCGACCCTTGCCTGCCACATACGAGCCTGGCGAGTAACATATTTTAATTTGCATGGCTTTGAAAGTGCTAACGTTGGATGATCTGAAACTCCCCAGATAAGCGGACTTGGGCATGGCTGAAGCTTAAAAAAGATTACGTGGATGGACTAGGGGATACACTTGACTTGGTCCCTGTCGGAGCCTGGCATGGAAATGGACGCAAAGCAGGGTGGTGGAGTCCCGTCTTACTCGCAATTTGGGATGCCACAAAGGAGAGGCTAATTGCTGTTTGCAAATGCATGTCTGGTAAGGTTTATCGCGCTATCGCTTACGCACTTGAGGTAATGGACTGACTTGCACAGGGTTTTCGGACGCGTTTTACAAGGTATGCCATGACTCATCTCCTACGGATGAGTGATGCACATTCTAAAAACAGGATCTCACCTCGAGATACTCGGAAAGTTCCGACGATTGCGCGTATCATCCCCTAGGGGACTGTGATTTTGGAGGTGGCGTGCTGTTCTCTGCCGAGGTTGATTGTGTTTGACCCGAAACGTCAACGGGGATCCCGAATTCTAGGCTTCAAACCTGACGTTTATCTAAAACCTCGCGAGGTTTGGGAAATCCGGGGCGCAGAGTGAGTTGATTTTTTTTTGCGCCCTGCTCTTGTTGACCATGATTGATCCCGTCGATCATCAGTATTACCCTCAGCCCAGTTTCTTTGGCTGCCCTGGGCGAAGTATCCTCTTCGAGAGGCCTGAGTTTGCGGTTTCCTCGGTTCATCCGTGTTAGGGAAGATAAACGGCTAGAGGATGCTAGCACGTCCCAACTTCTCGCTCAGATGTACCGCGATCAAGAAAACAAGGGTAAAGATACCACAGGCGCCGACGATGGGGATCTCATAGACTTGGAATCAGAAGCGGAAGCACAGATCGAGGACGAATCAGATAGTTGAACTGAAGTCACCGGGTCTTGTCATCATAAAATTATCTCAAGTTACTGATTAAAACGTCATTGGAATACTCTTACAAAGTTGATGGTTGTCCTTAAGCCACTGACCAAAATCTAGTTAAAATCGTGAGCGCTTTATGGTAGGCGCCATCACCAGGAAACACAATATCAACAAGGTGCTTCAGCTTTCCATTCGATAGTGCATCCTTCCAATCAGCGTCTCTCTCCTCAGGAGGTAACACACCCTGGATCTGCGCATATGACACGAAAAGAGCATACTTGATGGTAAGTACTGGGGGTTCTGAAGCCGATGACTGGGACTTGTGTTCACTGTAGAGTAGCTGAAAAAGCTCTGGACATGCCGGAAGCGCAGGGCGCGATGGAGCTGCCCGTCCTGCATCAGTGTTCACGGTGGATGGCACGATGCTGGAGTCACGCAAGGTTCCACGTCTGGGAAGAGGCCTAGGACGAGGTTTGGTCCCTCCGTAGATAGACGGCGAAGATGACAAAAACCTCTGGCATACGGTGATTTTGAAGGTGAGAACCGGGATCGTTTTTGACAGGCTCTCCAACAGGTTTTGGGCGATTTTGGGAGAAGTGGTGTATAGGCGAGTGGTCAGGGTTGCTGCAAACATCGGACCATCGAAATACGCCGAGAGAGTGAGGTTGATGAGCTGCGAGAGATCACGTTCTGAAGCCATCTGAGATGATGCAAAGACCTACAAGTGACAATAGTCGAGTAGCCATGTCTCGACGCTCGCCATCGTTTTGGTTAACAGCATGAAAGACGATATCGAGTGGAGCACCTGCCTCCCATCGTGGGCCAGAACCTCCCCTCGGGGGAGGAATCTGTGATAAAAGAAGTGGCGAGAACTTTTCTGGAGCGAGAGAGTGGTTACTTCCGACCTTGTCAAGGAGTTAGACCCTACCTCCAGATTTTTGGGAATTGAGCAGCTCGTCCTTTTCAAACACGGACAACATCCACTGAAGGATTGGCCATGCATGTTCGGCGACCACCCCAGGCGTACCATTGACTTGGACCTGATAGCGGTCAGGATCTTCGACGGCATAGGCGTCTCTTCCGCGCTTCTTCCTCGCATCCAGAGGCAAGAGCTTTTTGCGCTGTATGAAACCGTCCTTGAGGATGGCCCAACAATTTCTGGAATCCTTGATACATTGGGACTCGCGGGCGATGAGCGAGTCCTCATCGTAGCTATTATTACTCGACCCGAGTTGTAAGTCGTTGTCCGACGGATATCTCGGCAGGGCCCTAAATAAAGACGCGGGCGCATTGGTAGCAAGGAACGAGAACAGGACACGCTGAGCAGCGTTGGAATCGGCCACGGAAGGAGATAGCGATGCCTTGGACAGCACGGGTTTCTGTTTAGTGGGGGAAGGGGGAGACTGCTCGTGTTGGGTAATTTGGTCACCGAGTTGTGGGGGAGGAGGAAAGAGAGCGATGTAAATGAGTTGTCGGATATGATCACTGTACAAAGGCGATGAGACCGGGAACTAGAATGTCAATTCATGGCGACTTGCGCAAAGGGCTTGAAGGACGAGGAGCGCAACTGGTCGAGAACGGCAATGCCAGCCTCATACTGGCCCTCCTCAAAACAGGTGTCGACGAGACCGCGCTGGTGTACGGTCATTTCCCGTTCTTCATTCAACGAGGGGGACATCGAGGCTGTTGTGAACGCGGTGCACGTGACGAACTTGTACATGGGTCCAGTAAATTTAAAATGACATTGATACGCAGCAGCTGGCAGAGCGTTGCTGTCCCTGGGAGCAGAATCTCCGTCGAAAATAACTCGTCGACAGTCTATCTCACTTCACCATGCACGATCGTGAACTTGTGCGGTATTTTGGACACCGATCGACCTCGTTGGTGACACATTGCTGACAAATTCAAGCACCTCGTAAAGTATCGCTCCTTGTAACCAACTGCGTATTGATGCACAGTTGGCTGTTTCGCCCGGGTCTAGTCGGCCAATTTCATCGCACCATGGCCACCGTCGGATCTCGTGGTCCAGTTCAAACCGCCATACACGACAAGGTGAGGTGTACCCGATCAGCGCACCAAGAACGGCCACCGAGCTATTTCTTAGCTGACAGCTCTCCTTCATCCTTCACGACTCACCATTACAAACGACTCCCACCTCCACCGCCATCATGCTGCCATGAGGGCTCAAGATGGGGGTAGTGGTGAAACACGTCAGTCACTCGTTTCTAGATGCTTGGCCAATAAATCCACCACCTCACGTTGTGTAGATTTCGCAGTGCAGATCATCTCAGACGCATTCAAAGGAAAGGTATTCACACCTTTTTCATTTTCTACAATGCAACATTCTAGTTCATCCCTTGTCTCAGACAACTCTGCAACGGCACCGAATGATCTACTCGGCCCTGTCAGACGAACTAAACCAGGGTGTCCACGCCCTCTCCTTGAAAACGACGACCCCAGATGAGGCACTACGGCTGGCTGCAGGACAGGCTGAGTGATAGTTGTGAAATACGTGGTCTCTTGTCGTCAATCATGACACTCGTCCTTTTAATTAATATATCGTCCACCACAAAATTGTCCGAGAGGCCGTTCTATAAATTTACAATGCGATTCTCAAGTACTTGAGGAGCCGGTCGTCGAACAGGGCCGCCTGGCGATGCTGATCGATGATCCGTAGTCCGCGAAACGTATCCTGCCTGACAGCCTGCAGAGTTGGATGCATATGATTCGGGTGCACCAGTCTTGTGTTATGTATTGACTCCGGTTGATCCGCTGACCCAATCCGGGTGTCCACTGTGTCAGCTAATGCTATCCCGGTATCCTTGCATCGCTCGTGCGGCCTATATTCCTCACTCACAATGACACATCTTGGTATGAAAAACATCCTTATTTTTACGCGACTACCTCCCCTTTTAATGTGCGCTAGGTGTGCTGTCCTGTGACTATTCTCGAACCCATTGTGGAGTCGATGATCAGCGTCGCGCCGTCGGCTTGGGCACAGCAAACAAATCTCGGCGACGATCAAGGACGGTTGCTGTTAGCACGGATACATCTTGGTAACGGTGTCCATGAATCTCTCACTTCCACTTTCCCGCAGCACGGTAGTGAAGGCTGGACTCTCTTTCATAACGACTTGCTCTCAACCACTTCGACTCCATCATGCTTCATGATTAACATGAAATACTATGTTTCCGTATATAAACCGCGGTCCTGCTCGCATCTTTTTACCCCTCCTCCAATCAATCTTTCCGCTAAACTTATTATGTCTGACCGACGCCCGACGCTCCCTTCCGTTCGTGATTTGTTCCGAGGTATGCGCTCCTTGCCTGCCGCCGGCCAGAACCGCACATTTGACCTTGTCCACACAGATGAATTGTCTCGTTCAGCCAGACCACCGACGAACCCGACTCCTCCGTGGATCGTCCCCACCACCCAAAACTACGACCGATCATATTCGCGAACCGAACGTCGTCAGCTAGACGGACCCGGCGTCCAGGTGCGCTCGCTGTCCCCTGTGTTTCATCACAGCCACTTACATCCTTAACAGCGTTCTGCATCTTCGGCTACCTATTTTCCACCACCCACACAGCAACGTTACGATGGACGCACTTCATCTCGTTCCACCCCTTCCGATATTTTATCATCGCCTATGACTCAATGTCATTCACAAATACCTCCTCGGCACCACGCTCGTTCTACTTCCCAGGCGGATCAACTCGCCGCGCCCCACGATCAAAGTACCCCATCAGGGTCTCGCCCATATTTAAATTTGGCCACCGAGTCTTACAATTACTCTTATACCCCCACGGGAACTTCGTCACGGGTTTCAGGGTCTTATCCCGAAGGCTGCGTCAGGGATCAGTATAGAGAATCCATTCCTGCACCGGTTACTACATCAGAGGCTCGCCAGCCTTCTTCTTTGCCTTCTCCTTCTCCGCTAAAGTACGAATGTGATTATTGCGGCAAGGGATTCACTCGACCAAGTAGTCTCAGGGTACGCATTATCCCCCTGCATCACACCCACATGTCCCTGAACATGTTCTTCCAGATCCATTTGAACAGTCATACAGGAGAGAAACGTGAGTGTGTTCCCACCGCCACCCGATTTGCAGCAACTGATTTTCCAATATCGATGCGTTCAGCCTTTGTCTGCACTTTTGATGGCTGCGGCCGCAGCTTTAGCGTGCTCAGCAACATGCGCCGACACGCACGGGTACACGCCGAGGCTCGCCTTCAAGAAAGCTCGAGCGACGAACACAGCGACAGGCCGTGACACGCAGGGTTCTTGACCATCTTACAAAAACATGCTTCGGAGGACGGTCACGTTCCGCATCCACCGCCAACGGCCAACGGCCAACACCAATTGTCCATTTATCCCATTAAGCCCCCACCCAGGGAGATCCATCACTGCCCTCCTCTAATTGTAGCCCATCACACAATCACCATTTTCTGTTTTGTTTTGTCACGCATCGTTTCTTCTCTCTCCCTCTTTAACCGAGGGGTGTATCCGATATTCGGCATCTCTCCGTTCGCTATCGACGCTATTTATATTTGACCATGTAGTCATCTCTGCATCCGCTATTCGCATCCAGTTGTTTCATTTTACAATCGACCTCAGGTTGGGTATTGTTGTGTTATTTATCGTACGTACGGACGCCTAACGTTATTGTCTGTAACTACCTTGCATAGAGGAACCGTAGAAGCCCGATTGCCCAGACCAATTCGAATTGAGAAACACGTTGCGCCAACGTCGGATTCTTGCTCGAAGGGAAGGCAGTAACCTTGACCAGACTAAACCGGATTGGTATCGGCGTTTTGGCTATCGACTGCGCGCGCTATCCCCCCCCCCTCCACCCGGAAAACGGCTCAACGGCCAAGTGAAAAGAATAACCTACTCTCCGTCTAGCACAGCCATCTTCATTTGGTGGGTCAGTGCCGCGAGGCATCCAACTTTTGAGATGCGGCGAGTAGCTATAAGGGAGAGCAAGTCACGTAAGTTTACGGTATCCCGAGATCGTGCATCCACCACGCAGTGGCGATGAGCATGCCATCCTGCATACCGAACCCTTCCTTGAACTTACCTAGTTCTTCACTTTCATGATACGGCAGAAACGTAAGCAAAGCACACATATGATTTAATGACTCGTAGCGCTACAAAAGAAAAAAAGAAAAGAAAAAGTACATTAAAGGCAAGGACAAAGAAAAGATAACCTGTGAAACAAACACTGTCACAAATTCCGCAAATCATGCTGTCATACCCACATCACTGCAGCGAGGTCACTGCTCTCCGGACGCCACATAACGCAAACGGCGTCATCAATCGACATCCGTCACCCCACTTTAAAATGGGGTCCCATAGCACACGCCGTTCGTAGGCTACAAAGAAATGGCACGGCCTCTGCCAGAGTCGTGCACACTATGGAAGCGCGAGCCTCTCTCGCGCTTCAGTCCGCTGCTTCCATCCGTAGATTCATCAAAGGCTCGGTCAGCCCGGGTATAGCTGATGGCACGGGGGCTCCTGTGCGTAAAGCCCGCAAATGCAAGCGCTTTGCGGACGTTGAGAATTTCTTCTCCATGTACCTCATCTCGCAAGAGAGGATCCTTGGTGGCATTTGCGGGCACACCATTAGCAGGAGCCAGAGGCTAGGAAGCAACGTGTTTGATGAGCGTGCACAGGAAGTGTATAAATGAATGAATACATGCCTCCGGGGGGATGTCAGAGTCAAAATGTCTGGTGTCTGCGGGATATGTCAACTCCGGGCGATACGGTGCGGGATATCTGTGAATGTTGTCCCAGTCGATGCCGTTGAACCACGGGTGGGCCTGTTATCCACAACGCCATCAGTACGTAGACGGGCCGGTGTGGAGAAGACACGCCTTGATCATGTCTGCTCCATCACTTGTTTCAGAAGCTGGTATAATGAAGCCGCTGCGGCGCGCCTGAATTGCGAGGAAATCTGGGCGAAAAGCCGATGGGGATGCCTGGCTACCAAGACGGTCTTCTGGTTCGCAGAGGAGGGCTTTCATCAAGCTGATACCCTCATGCGAAACACGAGGCCGGGAGGGGAACTTGAGCGACTGCCTCCAGTTGAGGATTTTTTGGCGAGTCACATGCCGCTGGAAGAAAGGCGGTCAACCTGTTTCTAAACGTGTGCATATAGGCGACACATACGGAGTTGCTAATGAATGGAGGGTGTCTAGCCACCAACATACGATGAGCGACGTGAACGGAACCACAAACTACTGATTCCTTACCCATACAAGCATTCAAACAAGATGACACCCAGACTCCACCAGTCGCACGAAAAAGAGTAGCCGTTGCCTCTAATGACTTCGGGTGACACTGACGAAAAATGGAGGAATCATTAAAAGGGTAAAGGCAAAATATCTTACTATACGAGTTAGTACCGCATCTGTGGGACGGAATGGAAGCGTCAATATACGCAATTAAGCTTGGACAAGTGGAAAAAGAACTTACACGGAATACGCTAGCTAGAGGGTGACGCGAAGGTGAGGGAGCAGGATAGCGCGGAAATGGAAGGGCGTATGGGAACCATCGTACCTTCTTACGATTCTTTTCGCGCCATGTGAATATACCGGCCTGGCCGTCGCCTTCCCCCAAGAGCAACTCAACATCTCTCCTGTCCATGCGCCTTGTTCTAGTTCCGTCCATGAGACCATTTCCATCGTCAAGGTCGATTCCGTGCTTGTGCAATAGTTGCCGTCGTTGCTGTTCGTAATCTGTTCGGGGGTTAATTAGATGCTTATCACGATGAGGCTATGAAGAGAGGATTACATGATGTGTCATGTGCCCAGTGAAGATCGGTGCTGTAAAAGTGTGGCAGATTAGTTCTGGGTCCGTGTCCCCGTTTGGTTTGCACGGCACTGACGCGAGCCCGAAATCACTGAGACGAAGGTGTCCCTCCGGATCAAACAAAAAATTCTACGAGGAAAGTGTTTATCAAAGAGCGGACCTTAATTAACAAGAATTGAAAGGGCTCACATCAGGTTTAATATCACGATGAATAAAGCCAAGTTTGTGACATGACTCGATGGCGAGAACCATCTGGGAATAGGGCGGTCGATGGGGAACGGCATGTGAAATGGGGAAGACGAACCTCGGCAACATAAAATCGGGTAAAATCTTCGTCGAAAATGTCCCTTTCTATCAGAAGATTGAGGAGATCTCCACCACCCATATACTCGAGTACCTAAATTTATTTTTAATGAAATGAAATGAATGAGAGAATAGTTCCGGAGGACAGTGCAGTGGTGATAGAGCTACTGACCAGATAGAGGTTGTCACGGTCCTGGAAGCTGTAGTACAACCTGACAATCCATTCCGCTGCACCTGGAGAGGAAACCAAGGCAGCGGATTTGAGAATATCGCGTTCGGCACGGACGTGACCTTCTTGGCCTTTCCGTAACATGTCCGATTTGCGTAACTAGTGTCAAATTGCGAAATGAAACGATGGGATAAACATATTTGGCAGAAATGAAATGAAAAAATAGAGGAAAATACCTGTTTCATCGCGAAGAGGTGACCGGTGTCGCGTTCTTTAACGAGGGAGACGACGCCAAAAGCACCTGTGGGGTTAAGATGAATGGAAATAAATGAAATGGGATATTGAGAGAGACGAACCATGACCGATAGTCTTTAGCTTGATGAAGGCTGTCACGTCAACTTTCCTGCGACGGTCACGCAGGTAATCTGTTTCGTTTTGGCGCCAACGCGCGCGCAGGATGTGTTTCTGTTTCTCGGCGAGGTTCATGGCGATCATGTCCCTCTCCATGGCGACCCTTCTTTGTTCACGAGACGGGGGCTGCCGAAGAAGAGGAAAATATAGATTCTCAAAGTAGATCCGGGCGGACACCGCCTTCTCGAGTGTAGCGAGCGAAGGGGTGATCGGCTTTCTCTGAGAGGGAACCAAAGAAGGCAGGGGGTGGTCCTCGTGTTCACGCAGCGGGATGAGACCACCGGGCCAACGGATAGTGCCGGGAATGTTTTCCTGGGCGGCGGTCGTCAAGGTCGAGGAAGTGGGGGAGCTGATCCCATTGGTAACATGAAGCGGTGGTGATTGGTCGGGTTTTGATGCGTTGACGACGTCGTTGATAGCACGCGCCCTCTTGACACGAGCCTTGATTGGGTCGGCCCAGCGGGGATCTGGGGCGGGGATGAGCGGGGCAACGGGGAAGAAGAGATGGCGACCGACCGCCGAGCTTGCCGAGGCCGTCCGGGCCCCAGCGTGTGAGGAGGGCCTCTGCCTGCTCGGCGTCGGAGGCGTGCACGAGATGTCTGAGGGGTGTTGTGAGCGGAGGCGGGGGGTCGCGATGGGGGACGCACACGAAGCCGGTTGGGCTTGAAACGCGGGGTCTTGCCGGCCGGCCCCAGAGCCGAGCGGTGAGGAGAGCGAGGACGGCGTCGGGCGGGGAGGCCATTATCGGGGCGGGAGATAAGACGTAAACAGGGAAATAAATAATAATAATAATAATAAAAGAGGGATGGCCGCGAAGATTGATTTTACTGGATCCATCATGAATCTCGTTTCTGATCTGACCGCCGACGCATTTATTCGATCGCACTCGTGCCCAGCTCGCTCCTCGCCCTTACCCTGCCCACACCTCGTGCCCGCTCTTCATGTTCTCCTCGTTCATCCAACGCCCCTGATTACATCGCCTCTGCCTGCCCGTTCATTAGCACTCCCCCCGTGTTTATAAACCCAAATTTTCTTCTTTCATTGAACCATAATATTCTTTCCTTCCCCTTTTGCTATCTCCTTAACTTACTATGACCACCCCGAGGGACGATCGTATGTACGCTCCTGCTTCCAAAACGCGCAGAAGCACCCCCGGAGCGGATTCGCAAAGCAGTGGTTTCTTTCAGACGGGACAGGGTGGGCGAACTGTGCTCCCTCCTCTTTCTTCAGCTTTTCCAACCTCACGTTCTCCAGGTCTGTTTTTTTACATAGTGTTCATCCAATATGCTCAACTTGTTGGCTCCAGCGCCCGCAGACTTTTCTAATTATCCCCAGCCGCGCTCCTCTCCACCAAAGTCCGAACACATCCAGTCCGGCTACAACCAATGGCCGCCCTCCGCAACCCGTGTGTTTCATTCCTTCTCTCCCTTCCTCCCCTCATCCCCCACCAGCGACCGCTCCTCCGCAACACTCCTCCACTTATTATGAGCACTACGACTCAAGATACCAACAACCTCCGTACTCCACATACCCCAACCGCGCCTCGACCACCATCCCTGCAGATCCCCAATCTCGCAAACTTCCTCCTCTCAGTGTCCCTCCCACCTCCCCAGTCAGAGACGATCGCTGGCAAGGCACCGGTTACGGTTCCGTCGCTCCCAACCTCTCCAACTATGCAGACATTCGCTCCCCAACCGCGACCTATCCTCCCGAGTACGCCCAGTTCCAGCCCCATACTTCCTACTCCTACCCTCCCGTCCCCGATCCACGTCATCCCACCGACCACCACTCCCTCCACCACTCACACCACCATCACCACCACTCCCATCACCACTCCCACCAATTACCAATGGGTGGTGTATATCCTGCCGAGCGCGGCGTTCCCGCACATGTCGAGGCCCACGGTCCTTCTCCCTATGCTAGAGGCCAAGTAACGAACAGTGTGCTCACCCAAGAGCCTGCTTCAGTGCTGGTCACCGAAGAACCCGTCATCAAAAAGAAGCGCAAAAGGGCCGATGCTGCCCAGCTTAAAGTATTGAATGAGACCTACGCTCGTACTGCTTTCCCCTCCACTGAAGAGCGGGCTGAGTTGGCGCGCAAGCTCGACATGTCCGCTCGAAGCGTTCAGATATGGTACGCTCCCCGTGACCTCCCTCTGACCTTGCTGACACTCGAAACAGGTTTCAAAATAAGAGGCAATCAATGCGGCAGACCAGTCGCCAGACCGCTGCCAATGCAAACAGCGGGTCTTTTTCAATCTCGTCTCAGGCTGACGATGTCGCGCACTCTTCGTACGGCGGCAGTCTCAGTCCCACCACTCTCCCTGCGCATAGTTTTGTACAACGCTCAGATTCCCGCTCTGTAGTAGGTCCTGACGCACGCGCATCTGCCCAGTCCCGTCGTGAGGACGATTCTCGCAAGTGGCCATCATCGGGTCGATACTGATCTCGATCGTTTGACATCTTGATTTCATCTCTCTCTTAGATTCTCGTATACAATTCATGTCATTCTTTGGAATCTTTGCAACTCAAATATTTACCAAGACAACGATCATTCATTATATGTCTGTAACTTACACGTGCCCTTAATATTGTACATATTCCATACATCATTGACGCATCATATCCATACACGCCCATTCGTCTTCCTTTTTCTGTACCGATTACTGTCGAATCCAATATGACTAGCGCCTTATGTACTTTTGGCATTCTTTTTGTTGTTTATTCCCTCTGGACCAATTCGGTACGTACAATCCATCAGGAATGCATGTCACGGAGCTCCGCGGTTCGTTGGATAAGCTGCCTCCCCGCTAGCGCACCTACATTTATGGAATAACACATCTCTCAACTCAAATCTCGAAGCTCTTGCACGTATGTATTCACGCGTGGGAATGCGAACAATACGGAGATAGATCAACCGGAATCGATAAGATACCCGACCCGACGTTTCATCTAACCCTCCTTCTCTCCTCTCGACAGAACCGGTACAACACGTACATACACGCGGGAGAGGGGTGATTGCGCGCGACGGGGGCGTTTATGTGGCCCCAACGTCTTCGCGCGATGGCTTCAACGCGCGCCGTTGACATGGCTACTCAGTGTGGGAGTGCCCGTTCGCCCCACCTCGATCTGGCCTTATCCATCCCCGTTCATTTTACGCTCGTACGTGTAAAAATAGCAACCCGCTCGGGCTTTTTTTCTCTTATACATTCATTTATTTTTTGCTACGCTCGATTGATCGGGGTTGTTGGTGTGTGTGTCAATTGGAACGTACGATCGTCCTTGTGTGGCGGTTGGAAATGAAATTGGTGGCGATCATGATGTGACCTCTTGGGCGTCTGACGAGCGACCAGATTACCATTGCGAGCGTCTTCCGCACATCACGGACCAAGGGCGCGTTGAGCGGGAACAAACCGCCCAGATGCGCTATAGCCGCAGTCTCGAAGAACGCGGGCAATCGCACACTGACCGGCCAACTCCAACCAAGTGAGTCCGTCAGTTGACGCAATGATCCCGTCCCAACTACGCGGCGTACGTCGATACAGCGGAAGCAAAATTTTACATGTTTCCTACTGAAAAAGGCAATCTTGGATCGTCGCGCGGGTAATTGCGAAATAACGGCCCCCGGTCACCACAGCAATTCTATCTATACCCTTCAAGGATCAGCATCGCTGTCGGTATCCTCCGGCTTAGGCCCTCCGTAGGTAAGCCACGCAAGCTTCCTCTGCCTCCTTCTCTCCTCCTGTACTTTCAGTTGGTTGCGAGTCAATTTCTTCTTCTTCTTCGCAATAGCCGTGCTGCCCGCACCAACCCCTTCTTCCGCACCGCTTGCCACAGGGGTAGCAGCATTCGACACCGCCGGACTTGTCACTCGTGAACGAACAGGAGTATTGCCTCCACTTCCCCTCGGTGATTTCGTATCGCCCAGCAAGTCTTCAATCACGGCAGCTTTCCCCTTATGTGTCATGCGCCCTG
Source organism: Aureoboletus auriporus (assembly GCA_038089615.1). Lineage (NCBI taxonomy): Eukaryota > Fungi > Basidiomycota > Agaricomycetes > Boletales > Boletaceae > Aureoboletus > Aureoboletus auriporus. The sequence continues at coordinate 77,980 of JBBPLF010000042.1, forward strand.
CCTCGATTTCCCAGATTTCAGGACCTGAGTTGGTTAGATGAACAAAGATGTGAAAAACGCCGCGCTTCAAATTACGCACATAGTGAGGAGACGAACTCGTGGTTGTGGGATATGATCACCTGCGCAATACGTCAGATATGGGCTGTGTTCAAACAATGGAAAACATACGACTGCGCCTGCCCAATTTTTTATTGCGACCGCAAGCCCGCCCAACGCCTCGCGATCCAAAAAGTTGCTGGGTTCATCGAGCACGCAAATCTACATAGGAACCCTCAGAGCCATTCTCTACACCAATGTCACGTGCAACACACCTGAGGATTGTTCCATAGGCAAGCCGCGATTACGAGTTTGATCTTCTGACCTTGAGCCGAACAGTCAGCCGAATTGCGTCATTATCATGACACGTCTTACCTCCAGAAAGCCCCGATATCTCATTGTATTGGGCGATATCTCCATCAAGCCCAATATCTTCCAAATGCTTCCTTACCAGGTCTGCACGCGTTTCCCTCGCGCCAGCACCCTCTCTGGAAGATTCCAGATCATCGAATTGTTGTACCACCTTCCCATACCCTTTAGCGAAAAGCTCCTCTCGCGGAACCCACGTATTCCATTTGTGATCTAAGCCGCGCCACTTGATCTCGTACTGGAACGACTTTTTGAGCTTCTGGCGCCCCATAACAAGCTAAGGAGGGCACAATCAGCCAACCAGCGCCGCATTCGTATTGTTCGACCGAACCTCTAGCTTGCGCTTAGACCCGTCTCTCCCAACCCACTCTTGATCAAAGAGCGCCTTTTCCTCATCTGTCAACACACGTGTTGCTTTTTCCAGGATTTCTCCTGATGACGTGTCATCATATCATTAGCGCTTCACCCAATCAAGTCATGTTGCCACCTACGATCGTGGCCGTCTTGGAAACGCCATTGTATGTAACCGATGGGCGTTTTCTCGAGATGACGTTCTACTCGATATGTCGTAATTAATGATTCAATGAACTGAAGGAAATCAGAAGAACTGACCGATGTGATGGGTTGCGTGCTGCGATACGTAACCTACCCGCAGCGCTGGATGTTTGTAGACTGTGCCTTGTTGAGGGACCGTCTCTCCCTGAAAAGATAGGAGATTGTTGACAAGGCAATAACTTCGGCGCAAGCACATTCACGTACAGTCAATAACTTGATTAGAGTGGACTTTCCAGCACCATTGGGCCCGATGATGCCAACGCGGCTGAAAGAGGAAAGGAAGTTGTTGGTGGTGGATAGTGCAACGGTGGCGGAAATGAAAGCTTACCTTGACAGAGATAACGCACAGCTAACGTTATGTAGACTCGGCGTAGGCCGCCCAGGGTAAGTGAACGTACAGTTCGACATCTTGAGGATAGCACGTGTATTGCTTCTTACTCCCACCAAGGAACCAGGGGGAGGGAACGCGAATTTAACGGAGCTGGCCTCAAGAGTGTAGTATGACTTAGCCTCGGGGTGCTTTTCCACAAATGCCGAGAGATTTCCAGGATAGTAAACGAGCTAAGACAACGAAGTTAGTTCACCGAGGGTGAATCAGCACGGAACAAACGCACCTTCTTGGATTCGTAGTGGATTATATCCGTCGTAACGTTATCCAGAAATCTAGGAGTCCATCAATTCCTCCACAGCAGCACATGACAATCCACAATCACCCTGAGTCGTGACTGACAATGAGACATGTGACATTCTTTTGAGAAATAAGCCATTGTTCTAACCACAGCACAGAAGCGCGATCGAGCTATATAGATCGAGGAGCACATTAAACGGGAAAAATGCCCGAGATAACGCAAAACGACGTACGTGGTTCGTGGGCTATTTGCAATGTTAACCGTCAACCCTAGAGCAAAAGGTATTAATTAAAAAAAAAAGTTACGGACCTCATCGAGAAGTAGCAAGTCTGCGTTGTACAGCATCGCTCGCGCCAGCTCTAGCTTCATCTTCCAACCCCCTGAAAGTCCGCCGACGATGTCGGCCTGCCTGGCATCATCGAAGCCGACTTCAAGAAGCTGGTCCCTGATCTTCGACCTTGGTACATCCTTGAGCGATTCGTCTAGACAAATGAGATAATACTTTGGAGATGCATTGGGAGAACAACTTACCCGAAGCTACAAAGTCCAGAACGGACAGGGAGGCATCTTCACCTTGCAGCGAATGCTCTACCATCACACAACGTAGTTGATCCTGTGGTGGAAAATTCTCTACCTTCCCATCACGGAGTTGACGCATGAGCGTCGACTTCCCTGATCCATTCGCACCCAGAATACCATACCTTCGTCCACGGAAAAGACGGAGGGTAGTGTGCGAGAGAAGCAAGAGTGCACCGTATGCAAGCGAAAACAGTGTATCACACAGCAACTTGTCTTCTTCTTCGGACCCACTTTTCACTGCCCCATGTCTTTCCTGTGATGAAGGAAGGTCAGCGGCAATAGACGGACAGAACATGACAGTAAGTCTACCTGTTCGACGGCGTACAGATGTAAGCGAACCCTCTCTGCGAATTTTGTTGCCTCATCTTCCCCTAACCACGGCTTCATGTACAGCCCAACACATCTATTCCATTGGGAGGTGTCAAGAAAACGCTTCTGATAGACTAGATCCGCAATCATAGATGCCTGGAATTGAAGGGACGATGTCAACAAGGAATGCCTCGTCGCCAACGGTTGATTAGGCTCCGCCGCAGACTGCTCGATAAGGCTCTCATCTAGTAAAGTGAGTAGGGTCTTGAATATTTCGGCTATCTCAGCATCTAAGTCGCGTGCGGGGGCGGTGCCACTGGATGACGCTCCTGACTTCAACAAAGTGTTAAGCGCAGTCTCCGCAAAAGCGCGGACCTATACACAGCTAATGAGAAGATGCATGACGTGTTATCCGTTGAATCCAAATGCTGACCTCGGGAAATGCAGCACTCTCCGCGATTTTTTTCACGCCGTCTACGAGAGGGCTTAGATACCGCGCAGCAACCTGCGGGTTTCTCACGAGCTTCACGAGGTTGTCAATGACTACCACAGTACGCCGTTGAACCTCCATACTCCGGTCGTTCAGCGCACGCGTAAGCAACGGCACAAGGACTGCAAGTGCAGGTGCAGTCACCTCGGCAACAAAGGTCGTCGACGACAGAGCCTTGATGCATGCAGGGACGGTGTCGGGATTAGACATGCATTTAACCAGCGCGGGAACATGAGGTGCTAGATCCGGGTTTGCAAGCGTGGTGCAGAGTGATGTGGCGCACTTGACGGCCGAGGTGGCAACCTAACACATGGTCAGATCGTCCTGACGTCGCAGAGCGCTACTTTGACAAAGTACCTCTTTCTTGGTGTCGTGCATTGGAAGCTCGACTTTGGGGAGTATGCGCCCCAGTTCATCAGCCACGGATTCTTTGGCAGTCGCCACAAAGCCTTTCAGTGCGTCTAGGACAGCTACTTTTGTTTGCCATTTTCCTTTTTCAAGGACGTCCTCCAGACTTCTAAACACGATCCTTGTCGCCTCTGGAGGGAAAAGTTGCAATATGGTCTTGGTTGCAGCGGTAGCGGCAGCTCGCACCACGTCCCCTTTGTCAGAGTAGAGGTCAAATAGGACGGGAAGACTAGAGAGCAAGAACGGTGCGCTGGGTACCCCGAGGACATTGGATAGTGACTGGATTCCAATCGCTGCGGACTCTCGCTCATAGCCCGATTTCTTATTGAGTGCGAATGCATGCAAAGTGGAAATAACATTTTGATCGCTAGTTGAAACAAGTAGAATTCAGCTAACTTGGCAACTTGGCAATCAGGACAAGAACGGACATGAGTGTCTCTACCCCGGCCTTTGAGACGGCGAGTGCAAGTTTGTCGGCTGCTGCTTTGGCATCTGTGCAAAGTGAGTTACTATTTCGCTCTAGATCTGAATGGACTTGCCTGGTCCTGTTGGCGCCGAACGGAGAGACTCAAGGATTGATGCGAGTTCACCATCGGCTGATTCGTTCGTGAGGGCGGGTGACATGAGTCGATGGATATCGTAGATTAAAGTGATAGAATGTTTGCTTCTGAATCTGGTCTATGGGTGGTGAAACGATAGACAATGGCAGTTTTATCTAGAAGTTGACGGTGTGGGCGTCGGCCTGCAAATCTGCCAATAGAAGCGTGTCCGCGGTATCGACTAGAAATCGGGGTAGACGTGCAGTTCCTGCGACCAATACTTTTTCAGCTGCCGTGAGTCAGTGTTTAAAAGTGCCAACAAGCTTCCTCGCGGGCCGGATAAAATTCAAAGCCGGCTCGGAATTGGGCGATCATATAAATACTTCAAGAACGTTCGACTTGAGCTACAAATCCTAGTACTTGTTCAAACGTTCATCCTTGTCTGTGTCCTAATCCTACACGATTTCAAAGTGTCCTGTCTACGATACTTTGATGCGTCTGGGCACTAAATTATGCCATTCCGTAGGTTATCAAACTGGCTGCGTTCGTACCCCAACCAGTTCGGGCTATGATCGAGTGGCCCCATCGCGTCCTTCACGATCCGAACCAAACTCTGTCCAGGAATCGGGTCCTTTCCAGGACCGCCCTCCATACCCTCCCTGTAACTGCCCTTGTCACCGCTGAGCTCCCAAAACATGCTGCCACCTAATCCCTGCTCACGGATCCACCGGCCCTTCATCGCACCGATGTGCTCGTTGTCAAAGCTGATCATCTCCCTCTTTTGATAGTCGTACGACCAGCTTGCGATTCTCTGGTCGTCCTGTAAAACGTAGGATCCTGGAAGGGGAAGGACACGATAATCATAAACTCCTTGCTCCCAACTTCCGGCCCCAACGCTAGAGAAGGTGGATCCAGGACCGTTGGTATTCGCAAAGCTCCTACCATAGAGCGGCATCCCTAGAACCAGCTTCGATCTCGGAACACCGCTGGAGTGATACCATTGGACGGCATCCGAAATATTGATCGGGGGTCCATAGATGTTGGCTTGGTGATTAGCAAGTGTGTCCCATGATCCAGCTAAGACAAGTATCAGTATTTGTTCGCAACGTCACACGATGACTTACAAAAGTCGTATGCCATTAGATTCCAGAAGTCGAGATAGGGATCCATCCCACGAATATCTAGTTTCCTGTAGTTGTCCGGTCCACACGGTGCAGCGATCTAGAGGCTGTCAACCAGATGTACTCCCCTACAGAGCTGTACTCACAGTGAGCAAGAACTTGTGGTGAATGCGCTTGTTATAGGCATGTTGATCTAGGGCAAGCCGGAGCTCCCTCAGTAGCTCGCGATAACCGGCCGCTTGCTCATGATTAGACGGGTACTCGTAATCGACGTCGAGGCCGTCCAAACCGTAGTCCTCCAAAAGCCTAACTGCTGATTGTACGAAATTGTGGCGTGCCTGCGGACTGATGACGACAGGGTGGAACGAGGGAGAATAAGTCCAGCCTCCAATGGATAGTAAAACCTTGAGATGTCGATTCTGCTGCTTGAGTTTATAGATGGCTTTAAAGTTGCCGTAAAGGTTGTGTCCCGGCTCATTCCAGGAATCGCCGGGGTGGTGTATATCTTTGTCCGCCCAAACATCGGATAAGAACACCTCACCGGTGTCAGCTCTCACATTGGCGAAAGCGTAAAGGATATGTCTAAGTGACATGAAAATGATATGACAACGGTAACGGTGTCGAGACGCACGTCAAGTCATGAACAGGAATGAGGGATGGGGGGAATTTGCGCGCATAGATGCCCCTGCGAGAGATGAATACGAACTATCAGTCGATTAGAGAGACGGACCAGTTTACAAAGCTGGTTGCGCAGGTGAGCACAAGCAAGGGTAGCAAGATAGGATCTGGACGCTTACTAGCCAACGCTGTATTTTCCCTGCATTTCCGTAGACGGCGAGGTTGTCGGCAGCACAGTTGATGTACTTGAAACTAAAGGTAGCGATGGATCGAGCGGGGTGACCGGTTGACCGACGGCTTGGTTATCGAGTAACGGTGGACGGACGAAATAACGCTGATAAGATATGTACGCTATGAGGGATGTTATACAGAGAAGGAGAAGGAGAAGATATTTGCGAGGGGATGAGCGGGTGGGGGGTGGTGTATCTGAAGGAGCTGGTTGATATACTGTCGAAGACATCACGGCTACACATGCATAAATAACATTCCAACCTTGAATTACATAAAGTACAACTATGTGACGTCACTACAACAGTTGGGTGATGACTCCAAGACCCTGTAAAATCCAGTTGAATGGAACAAAGTGGAATGGCATGCCTAGATCTTTGACTTACCTTTGTCTTTCCTTCTCTAAATAGTAGCTTCATCCCCACCTTGATGAACTCCGGGTGTGAGATGAACTCGAACTGCACCGTTGCACGATCTCCCGTTCGTAGCACTCCCTGTGGATGGTCCATAGATATAATTCGGACGGTCTGTCGTACAGCCTGCGAGTGCGGTCAGTCAATTGATGTTGGCTCCGGGGCCACCCAACTCACTCCACAGTGAAGCATGGCCTGAAATGATGTGTCAATTACACCATTGCAACCAAATATGACGTGACACGCACCTGATAATTTCGCTGCATAGTGGTGTTGTGGCTGCGGATAATTATCATCTTCACATCAACGCCAGCGATATGCGAAGTCTTACTATAGAACTAGCACCTGTCCTTCAAACCGAAGAGTAGCTTCAAGAAGTCAGATCTAACCTATGAAGAGCGACATTGATATGTACCTTTGGGTGCGATTTCAGATTTATGTACAATAACCATCCCTTTCCTGACCGATGCACGCTTGATTCGTTTTAGTGCCAACGCAACGCATTGCCCAGCTTCGGCCGAAGTTACATCCACTCTAATCCACAGTCAACCTCCTCAGCTAACAGTGACAAGAATCACAAACCGTTTCCTCTGCATGCTGCGAACAACAGCTTGCTGAAAGTGGCCGTTGGAGTCAGGTCCGAACAAGATCGAGTCACCTGTCTTCACCCTGCCACTGTTCAAAATGCCATTAACCACTGTACCGACATAGGGAACCGACCACACTTCGGTCACCGAATACTATAACAAGTCAAGAAGAAGTACAGACGAGTCAAAAAATAATCACCTCTAATGGTTGATCGATCGAAAAGATCTTGCGGTTGGCATCAGAAGGGGGCAAAAGATTCAGGAATGTACGAAGCTGTGATATAGGTAGATTAGCCCAGAAAAAGAAAAAGAGACTCGACTGACGTGATCGAGGCCATCCCCAGTGACATTCGAGATTCGAAAAACGGGACACAGTCTGAAGGCAAAATCAGAGAACGCAGGTGCAATAAGATCAACACTAACTTCCGATCTGCAAACGTGCTCGTCAGTTCGACCGCTGTCTCGCTCGAGTTCACAAACACTGGCGTCTTCCTGTAAAACTTGAGGATTGCGACGCTCGACGGAGTACAGGGACGTACCTGCAACCAGGGCTCCTGAGAATCTTCAAGACTTGTTTGGTGGTCTCCGCAAGAATATTAGGAGGGGTCATGTCAATCTCGTGGGATTTCAGCATCACGCAAGTGGGAGCTCGCGGGATTTCTCACCTTGGTGATGCATACCACAACGGGGACATTGAGTGCCAACGCTATCGCCAGATGCTCCTTGGCCATCCCAATGAGACCTGCATTTGCACCGATCATCAGAAGGACACATGAGGGGGCACCGGAGGTCAGTCCATAAAGCGTCGTCTTTAGGTATCGTTCATGCCCAGCCAAATCTGTGAGGCTGTTATAGATAGATTAAGGTAAGAAACAAAGGTACATACCACTAAATGAGACAATCTTTGCAGAACGGGCAGAAATTTCATCCCATCCCAGCTTGTCCCGCCGCGTCCCTTCCACGTCATGAGGGCCTGTCCCACCGGGCAAGATTGGGACGCCAGACGCCGAGAATCCGAGAATCTGTGTAAAACCTATAAGTAAGAATCAATCTGACCCTAAGGTGACACTGACCTCCATGCCAACACTAGAAGTCCGACCAGTCTCTATTTCATGTTTGTGTCGGAACAGCGTCACTCGGGCTCTTCCCCTCCCATCGTCGAGAGCACCTATTAACACAGTTCAAGGAGAACGAGGAAGCAGTGAGCATTGGAACTACCTCGAGTTAGTACACCAAGCGTGGTAGACTTTCCCGAGTCAACGTTGCCAACCACGGCACAACGAACTTCGGGGATCATGGCAACACTTGGGGGTGGTAGACGTAGTAGGAGAGTGGCCCGTGGATGGGACCCCCCAACACGAAGCAGTACCGAGGCCTAATCGAATATTCGAAATGAGTTCGGGGGTAATGATCGAGCGGTGACGAGTCGCACTTTGCCTCCAATATCATCTTGGGCCTTAAAGAGTTGAGCTGCAAGTTCGTCCACCTCCTCTTGTGTTCGACCAATGCCGGTCCAGCCCGGGGCACTATCGATCTGCTCTCCATTAAAGAGAGGATCGAGAGGCGGGCGCAAACCAATCCGAAAAGTATACTCCCCCTGAAATTGGGTCAAAAGTGACGCCAGCGAGTTTCGCGCCTGTTCATCTTTGTGCGAAGCAAGTAGTCCCTGCGGATAAAGAATGTCGAAGCGGTCAGATGCTAATGGCTGAGCTATGACTTACCAGGACCTGCTCCTCCTGTTCGGACGAAGACAAATCTGACTGGTCAGTTAAAGTTGTACTACCTAGGTCGGATATGCCGGGTGGGTGAGCTTCACGTCGTTGCGGCTGCGTGCTCTGCTTGGTAAGTTCACGAGCGTGAATTTCTTCGATTTCTGATTGAAAGTTCCTTAAGATGGACATGACTTTGGATAGTCTGGAGTAAAGCGAGAACAAAGTGTTGTGAAAAGATGCATGGACTCGAGTAGAATCAATGTATGGGAGAGGAGCTAACTTGAAGTTAGGTAGTCAGACTAGCAGGCTAGTCATATATCATACCAATGAGTCATATCCGTAATCAGACTCGGACGTGAATATTTCAATCCCTCACCAAGCCAGCTTTTTTTTTTTTTGAGAGGCACAACGGCAAAGGGCAACTGACAAGTCGAGCTCCACGATGCATGGCACAAGGCGCAATAGTCAGCACTACCGAAGGAGTCAGCTTTCAAGTTTCTTGCACTTTAAAGCTTCCACATTCCACATGGACTGTTTCGTGTATTCGCCCTCACGTAGTAACTTGTAACACTGAGCAAGTTTAGAACCGCTTTTCCCCCCCACCTCTCTCTTGCAAGGTTTTTCCAAAGCTTTCGCCAGGAGGGTAGGACTCATCATCGCCCGTCCTACCGCTCCACTGCAAGTCCGAACCTCGCTTGTATGATAGAGATGTTTAATTTACTCTCATAGCCCAATTCTTTCTACCGTTGGGATCCTGAACAACCTCTCCCTTTAACACACACTTACGGGGAGCCTCTTGCTGCTCATGAGATGCGCTCTGGGGCCTCAATTCACAACCATCCGGCGACCGAGTGTCTCCCTTACTCCGCTCTTCCTGCGAAATACCTCAACCCAATGAGACCCCCCTCGATAGGTTGAAGCTTAAAATGGTTATGTGTCAAAGAGGCTTGTATTCATGTGAATCTCGTCAATGGCAGAGAGATAAACTTGCGGGAGGATTGCGCGAAGCAGACACCACGGAATTGTTCAACTCGGTAAGTAGGCTCAGCACTGAACCCGCCGTTCTGTTTAGGTTCCATGTAGGTCGTTGAGTTTGCTAACGCCAAACCACCGGAAAAAAAAAAAGGATCGGTCTGTCATACCAATAAGATGACTGACGACAAGAGAAAACCTGACAACGTTCTGGTCCACCTCGATTATTCACACATGTCCAACATTCCCTTCACCGAGATGCTTGCTTCCTGCGATGATATGATCACAATGGATCTTGATAATGTTAAGAACGCCAAACAACAGAAAGTGAGGGGAGAGAAACAGCTGATAGACCTAGCGGGATATGTCGTATCAGCTCAGCATGGTCGACGTTTCTTTGTTGGATTAACTCTTTGCAATTCTGAGCTCACAGCAGTGCTCATTGCTCAAGGCTGCACCTTCTTCTCCCAGTCTTTCGACATCGACGCCGACCCAATAACTTTCATCAACACCATCTTCACTGTCACCGATGCCTCCTCCACATGGATGGGCTTCGACTCTCGATTCATCGACGACGGTCACGGCAACAAAGTCACGGTCGGAGAGTTCAATTTCACAATTGTTCGCACACTTTTCAGATCGCTGGGCATATCTGGCCAAGGAACTGTCGTATAACTTTGCAAGTCCCGCATCGGATAGCTCGGAGAGCCCCGCCACTGTATTCTCAAGGATTGATGGCTTAATGCGGATTGGCCAACGGATGTCGAGATTCATCAGTACATGCAGCAGGCTACGATCACCGCAATCGCCAATGAGGAAGAGAGGGGCTTTTTCGGGGAAGCCGATGCGCATGAAGTCTTTAAAAACTGTGTGCCTGCTGTATCTGATATGACTTGGGACTATGGATCCTACAAACTACCTGGTATTCCTATCATGGCAGTTTTAGAAGAACCGGAGTGACACTTCCCTTACTACGAGGAGTTGCAAGAGAGCGCGACTTACAAGAAGGTTCTATGACCAGACACAACCGTCAATATCGTCCGCAGGTTTGGCCCTACCCCTCCAGTGAACTTCGGACCTCGGAAGCACATCACCACCATTTCTCTCACAATTGGGGTCCCAATCACGATGTTTTCTTGTCGTTGTGAGCTTCTGAATGGTCTGTTGGGTGCTCTATCGGGTGAGTTAATGGTTCCGTTGTCTTACTACTTATGTTTAACTGCCAGTGGGTGCCTAGATCATTTCAACGGCATGCGTTTACATATTTTGCATTGCGATGTAAGCCAGAATAACATAATGCTGAGGGTGGCCAAATTAGATGAGGATGCTGTTCCGGATAGACCTAGTGGTTCTGAAGCCGCTGGTTATATTAAGCGGGCCGGCTTCTTAGGAGACTGGGGTTTGGCACAACCATACCCATCAACTTCCCAGGGTGGGGTAACGGTGAGCCGAGAGGATGTTCTTTTTTCGTATCCGCTGACTGTTGTCTATATAGGGAACTTTCCCTTTCATAGTTACTGAGCTCCTCACATAAGGCCGCTCTGGCATGCTCCCTCATATGCCTCATCTCGACTTAGAATCCCCCTTCTGGGTTCTTTGGATCATCGCCATCAATTACAACGGTCCTTATGGCAAACAGCGTGAGTGGGCTACCCACAATGGCCCAGCTCGTTCTGCTTCCACTTCCACTAGTATCCGCCTTCCAAATTACACATCCTCCAACATTGGGTCAAACGTTACCACTCCTTCTGGCCACACTGTTGTTGACCCTCCTGCCCCATCTTTTTTGCATCCACCCGCTTCTGTTGATGACCTCCCCAGTGGCTATATTTCAACAACCAGCTTACCCGACCGGGAACCGTTTCCCAGCCATGTCCGTTTTCCTGTCGATGACGGGCGCCAACGGGCAGAGATATCAGTTCCAGTCTGGGCGACTCCTGAGGTTCATGATAGCAGCTTCGATAACGTTCATTCGTGGCGGATGAACACCGACGTCGCAAGAATTACCTCCCCGATTAGTCCATACTTCCACGATGGGCCTGGGGGTCAGGAGTTTATAGCCGGCATAGAGAAACTTCTGGCGTTTTTTATACCGACCCCCGTCCTAAGGACTCGCTGCAACATTCACCCCCTCAAAAATGTATTACCCACATAGAGTTCTTCACCATTCTCACTGAAATGCGTGATGCCATCAATGCCGAAGATAGACCATCACAAGAGGACATATCACGAGGAAGGAAGGCGTTCAGGGAAAAAGCGTCGTGAACGGTTTCACTTGAAGTCCCAGCTTGCTAAACCTTCCGACGACCAAAGGCGAAAGTCGCGAAGCAGCAATAAACGATATCGGGACAAGCTTGGGGAGGATTCTAAGCAGTCAGCCGGTCCTTCCAAGAGGGCTAGCACGAAAACTCGAACCTCTACTCAAGGACAGGCGCAGGCGGGGAAGCGGACCAAGTCGCGAGGGTAGAGGAAACGTTGGTTAGGTTGCTGTATCGTAATCCGGTTGAGGTCATGCGTATGAACGACGTGACGCTGGATGCTGGTAGCACCGCCATGGTCCGTACAGTTCAGAAGTTCTGTCCAGTTTGTTAGACTTTTATTTACGCATTTACTTGTCCGAGCCTACTTTACGTCTAATAACCCGACGCTTACACGTGTAGCACAGTTTATAGTCATTTTTCTTCTCCGACGCCCCTCAGTCTCGTTCGACCACGACGACTGAGGTGAGCATTTCTAACATTACCTAGTTCATTTCTCGTTCTAGGTAATTACCAATATGAGTCTCGTTCGACCACGACGACTGAGTTCATTTCTCGTTCTAGCACGCTCCACTCGTAACACAGTTGACATTGAGCTATCTCCAGTGAATAGGTAGAAGTAAGCACCAAGTACTGGCTATCGACTGGGGTGACTAATACTTTTAACTATGTAGTTTCAGGATCAAACCCTAGAATTAATTAGCTCTTTGCACATAACCCAAAGGGCGAACTGTCGTGGTAGCCATTGAAAAATGTAGTATAAGGTGGAACAAAGACCCAGTGTCATATACGGCGGTGGGCTCGCAAGAAGAGCCTGCGCTGCTACCTTACGTGCGAACTCCTTGGTATCCATGCTTCCTTGACTCTGGCTCGTACCTATCTGCCGAACTATTTGTGGCTCGTAATGCTTGTACATCGACGTGGGTGAGAGTGACCAGTTTGCGTGATTCTTTAAAAGGTTGTTCACAATGTTGGATTTGACACCCCCGGGAGCGACAAGCATGACGTTCACCCCGAATGGCTTGCATTCCATTGCGAGACCTTCCGTGATCGAGTGGAGTGCAGCCTTGGAGGCACAATACACAGCGTGCCATGGAGTCGTTCTGTGAAGCCAAAAAAAAACGTCAGCCTAGTGGAATCTATTTGACAAAACCTGGAACTCACATCAAACCCAGGATGGAACCTATGTTTACGATCAGGCCTTCCTTGCGCTTGAACATGGAAGGGATCACTGCGTTGGACAGCCGAAGGGCACCAAAGGTGTTCAATTCGAACGCGTTTCGAATTTCGTCGATGGTGGTCTCAACTACGGGACCTAGTAGAGACAGAGTCAAGCCAGACGAAAAGTTGTCCAGTCAGGACTGACCGAATGGCGCGGCACCTGCGTTGTTGACAAGAATGTCGATCTTTCCTGTTTCTGCAAGGATGGTTCGCACTGTGCATTCGATATGATCTCCATTGGTTACATCCAGGACATGCTTTCGGATGTTTGGGTTTCGAAATCCCTCCATGCTTTCGAGCCTTCGGGCCGTAGCATACACAATGCATCCCCGTGCAGCGAATTCCTCGCATCTGTCTCGCAGAAAGTTGTTAGGTCAGGACACAGTGAGAGTGATTGGACAACTTGAACACGTACAGCGCGAATCCTATTCCACCTGCAGAGCACCCAGTGATAAGGACTACTTTCTGAGACGTCACTATTGCCATTGCGGAGAATAAATATAGATGTTAGTCTCCTGGGCCTGAAGACTGAGCGCTGGAAGAGAAGAAGTACTGGTTTTTTGGATGTTTTAAACCTTTATGGTGAAACCATCAAGATAGTGCGTGAATCCATGTTTTGTTGGCGGCACGTGCTTGACGCGTTCCGCATATGATCAGCGCGTGTTTCAACCTGCTACCGTGACACACATAAGTAATGAGCAATGATCTACCCACCAACAAATGGTGCTCCATCTCAACACCCACACTTGCTTACGCTTCGCGGTGCACAACCTGGTCTACTAGATCCATCCCAGTCCTCTCGTCTCCTACGCTTCCCAGACTCGAAACTATCTTTCGCCTCCTTCGATCCCAAGACCGCCCTCGCGGAGGAGCCAAGCACCAGAAAGTTCAGTAACTCGGGCAATCCCGTGCCGCCTAAACGCATCGTTATCGAAACCACCCCAAAGGGCGCGAGTTTTTGGCGCTTCGTACCACGAGCGCATCTCGAAGAGGGTGCACAAGATGAAGGTGTTTGGCCACGCGCCATCGACATATGCGGGTGAGCGGCTTCGAACTGGACGACTCGTTGTATTTACATATCGAATTCCCTAGTCAAAAGGTTCAATGCTACCAGGAGCAATGGGAGATATACAAACTTGATCCCAAATATCACTGCGTCGTATACCCTTGGCCTAAATGCTCCACCGTCACTTTGGTCGAACTACCAAACCAAGTCTTCGAGACCGCAGATACCGATTCAGGAAAACGCTCGCGCTGGTCATCTCCAGAAACGAGCGAACCAACTGCACAGAAGAAAGCTCGGTCTCGTCTCCCCGATGAAACAGATGATTCTGACTTCACTTCTGACGAAGATGAAGTCGAAAACATGGTTATAGATGGATCCTTTTCGCAAAAATCGAGGTCTGATCGGAGACCCAACCCGACCAGCCGAGAGAAAGTCCACAAGGCAAGACTCGACAGGTGGAGGAGGAATAGGATGGCCTATAAAAAGATAGTCCATGAAACCACTGTTCCCGCAGAGGCTAGTTTTTCTATGCGAGTTGATAGTGACAGTATCTACCCTTCTCAAAGTACCTCACAACCAACCGAAGAAGGCTTCAAACGGAAAGGTCGGTTTTGCTGCTACATTATGGTCAAGTCTGCTTATATGGGTTCTAGACTGTTCGTTCCCGGAATCTGATAATGACGGGGACCGAATGTTATGTGATCGGTCTCCGCGTGGACACAAACGAGCTCGGACCTCGTCTCCAAAGACTCACGGTATAAACCGTGCTCGGCATGAGAAGAAACGGCTAGATAGGTTACGCCAATATGCGGACCTCAATCAATTTCACAGAAAGTTTGCCGAATCTTTGCGTTCTGCTTTCGTATCTCCAGGTATATTCCTAAATCCGATGCCTCGAGCGTACGTTGACGTAGCTTTAGAATCAGTGCTTGAAGTGGATGAAGACGAAGAAAAAGCGAGCACCGCAGAAACACATTCCCAAGGGAATGACAGTCCGACAGAACCGCCCATGGAAAGTGGTACTTCGCATGAGGCTGAGATCGCCGAATCAATTCGCAAGCTTCGCGAACTCGAAAAAGATCGCCCAATATGGGAAGTACAACGCAAGCAAAGGGAGGCTCGTGAGCGCGCTGAAGAGCAATTGCGACTTGCCAAGGCAGAACGACGACGACAAGAAGAAGAACAGCGACTCAAGCAACAGCGTGAAGCCGCGGAACGAGAAAAACGATTCACACAACAGGAAGCGGAGAGGCATGCAAGGGAAGAAGAAGCGCGACAACGCGAAATCCGTCAACGACGACAAAGACAGCGATGGGAATCTGGACCATGGACGAGTCACAGGGCATTGGAACGTTATCGAATGCTTGCTGATGAGTTCGACGTGGCCAAATTTACGTCAGGACAATCGATCACCTTCCACGATATCCCTTGGCCTGTGCTACACGCACCATCACGCCTGACAGTTGAAGATGTCGAATGGTCCGCGGTGGAAATGTTCTTTGCGACCGTCAAGGGCCACATGCGGTTGCAGGATTACAAGGAGTTTGTTGAGAAAAGTCATCGGAGATTTCACCCAGATAGGTGGCGGGCTCGCAAAATATGGGCAGCAGTAACGGACGAAGAGGAGCGTGGATACCTGGAAGTGGCCGCTAATACAGTTGCGCAGGCTATTACTCCCATTTGGAGAGAGGTAAAAGAGAATTAAAGTGCCAGTGATCCCTATCTAGTAGACACCGCGCTACATTGCGCAGTTCATGATTGAAAGTGCGCCCACAGGACATAAAAATAACGGTCCTCCTCAATCAGCCTTATCGCTCTCGTAAGCCATCGCCTCAGTTCTCATCATTTCATTTGATGGTGTCTCCAGTCCAGCTCCCATGCATCTCGATCGTGGGAGGGGGGCTCACTTACGTTGGGTGATAAGGTGATATAAAGAAATTATGTACAGACAGTCCTTGACGAAACCATGGACAGCCAATTGCAATACTTACATATTCATTGGCATTGCATCTATGTAGGTTCCTAGGTTTCCGAGGGTAACTTGAACCGGATAACTTAGATCAACTATGGACAATGTCACTGTCAGGCTACTACTATATGGCTAGAACCATCGATGCATATGCCTCCGCTTCAGCCTGTCACTGTTTCAAGCACAACCGAACTGCGGGTCTAGTGTCCGCGAGTCGGACGTATAAATAGCAACTTGTCAATGGGTACTCAAACAGTACTAGCATGCTACCGTCCGCTTAATTATAGTATGATGGCCCTAGTAGTACCACCACTGTAACCCACCTGACCAACTAGTCTGTACCAGTGGACCCACCCCGGGCTAAACTTGACCGTCAGTAGACATTGGAGCTGAGTGTCGAGCGCTCAAGCCTCAAGCCTCAGGTCAAAGTTTTTACTTTACGGAGTTAGACCTTTATGCATTTATGACTAATACTCTTTCACAGTGACGGACCTTACGGGCTTGCACCTTCTTCGAATTCTTGCACCACCAGTGGCACTGATCTTCTTTACCGAACTTATTGTTCGGCCTTTTTTTTGTCTCCCGAACTTCGAAATATAAACATTGGAATCATCCAACATAACCGACCTTCGATCGGCAGAGAGCTCGCCAAGTTGAACCTCTACATGTCAGGTCTGAGTCTGTTGTAAACTCCTGCTACCTGGCACGCATCGTGTATATGTGTCATCCAAAACCAACCGAATCACTGTGATATCCCCTGTATTTTCCCAGCGATCCCTACGTTCCCCGCGTTTGTGAGAACTAAATATGGCGGAGGTTTTCTTGTGCGGTAGAAGCTGACCGCTACATTCTACGGCTGGAATTCTGCTGAATGTGTCACTCTCAGCTGTTTTCGATTTCCCACGTGCTCTGCTCACGCTCAGCCGAAGATTGCTGGCAGAGTGTGACAGCTCAGTAGCCTCCACAGGACGTTTTGGTTTTGTTTCAGTAACCTAGTGATTCAGAGTTGCGATTGGCAAGTGGGGTTTTTTTTTTGCAGGCGCACTTGGTGCAAGTGAGGGACACGTGCAAGCCCCGAGTAAGTGTTTCCCAGAATATGTCAGCTGATAGGGCCACTAACGCTTCTGTTTAGACCAGATCGCAAGATGTTCATTTCTCAGATCTCCTGTTTGGCCTGGAAGGTTCAAGCCACAGCCAAACCCGTTTCGTAACTATCCGACAGAAAACCTATAAAGCTCCGGCTACGGGATGAGATTTCTCTAATAACACCTCCTTCCTTTATCCGTAGTTTTTTGCAGTCACTTGTAAATTTCACGATGGCGGATGTACGTTCCACTCTCAAGCCAGCAGAGACCGCTGTCGCCCTCGTCGAGATGGCTGTGGCAAAACACAACACTCGCTGGGATAAGACATTCTTTAAAGCTGTATGTCACTTCCTCGTTTCTTGCTTGCATAGGTTGATCCAGTTGTCTCAGGTTTTGGCTGGCGTCATGCTATCGTTTGGTGGTTTAATCGATATCATCATATCAGGTGGCTCGCC
Organism: Aureoboletus auriporus; assembly: GCA_038089615.1. Classification (NCBI taxonomy): domain Eukaryota; kingdom Fungi; phylum Basidiomycota; class Agaricomycetes; order Boletales; family Boletaceae; genus Aureoboletus; species Aureoboletus auriporus. The sequence continues at coordinate 95,539 of JBBPLF010000042.1, forward strand.
GGGTATCTCCGCCAGCAATCCCGGTCTCGTGAAAGTCCTCGGGGGTTTTGTGTTTCCCGTCGGTCTCGTAATGTAACTGAGCGTCCCGGTAGATTATGTGATCTATCCTTATCTCTTATCTTTATAGGATTATACTTCAAGGGTTCGATTTGTTGACGAGTAATTTGATGGTAAGCTGTTCAACACTTAGTCTTTATGAGGATAAGTCCTGAGTCATCATAGATATTTCCGATGGCCGCAATCAAAGGCGCAATTCCATGGTGGGGCGTCCCAGTTAACTGGATTATAGGTAATATATATTTCTCGAGCAAGTGTACGTTATAATGACTTATTTCCTTTGTAGTCACCTTCGGAAATCTAGTCGGAAGCTTATTCTTCGGGGCACTTCTGGCAAAATGTTGGTCCACGAATTCCTGATGATTAGTCACTTCACTCATTACACATAGACGACGGTCTTGTTACTGACCAACCATACCTCGGTTATATTCAGGCTGCTGCCATGTACGTTCGTTATACTCCTGCAATGCAAACCTGAAGCCGACATTTCTTAGTACAAAAGCTGTAGACCCTGCTTGGTATCAAATCTTCCTTAGGGGCATCGGTTGCAACTGGTTGGTTTGCGTGGCAGTCTGGGTAAGCATACGCATAAATTCCCGGCTTTCATTGACTATTTCGAAAGCAATCTACGGCGGCAAGTGAGACATTCTCCAAAGTTATTGCCGCCTGGTTCCCAATTTGGGTGAGTATGAGGAGTTGTACGTTAATCAAGATACTTAAGACTATTTAGGTGTTTGTTGCGTGCGGCTTTGATCACGGTAAATCGATTTACATGGGGTTGGCGTTGTCGGACCCGGCTGAATATTACCGTAGTTGTTGCTAACATGTTCTTATTACCTTTGGGCATCATGCTCCACGCTGATGTGAGTATTTCATGTCATTTTCTGGGCAAGAATTGATTCACGTTACTTTTCTAAGCTCACTACGGCTTATTACATCAAAAAGTAAGCCATGGATCGTGACTGGCGACTCAGTGGCCATGAAACTAATATCGTCTGTCTGTAGATCTCTGATTGCGGCATACCTCGGAAATATCATTGGTGGCCTCTGCGTTGGTCTTCCAGCAGTCTACTTCTACCTCGGTGACTGGAGAGCGGGAGGATTGCGCAACGCCGAAGAAGCACTGCCCGAGAAAGAACAAATTGAGAAACGAGAAGACATCTCAGGCTCATCCTCATCAGACAGCAGATGAGTGAGGTGGAGCGTGCTGGCCGCACTTGCTTCGCTCATTCATCATTTTCTTGGTCCCATTTAATATTCATGAAACCTCAAGTTGTGCGCACCGCACTTTCACGATTTAGTTCTTACTTTCATACTGTGATCTGCGAGGGCGTCTACTTTGTTGTCGCGTTAGTCAGATGATACCCTACAGTAGTATTTTTATTTTACCCGGAACGACGTCCACTACCATGAATACTATCATTGCTATTGGTACCTTGCACGCTTTTTTTGGAATCCATGATGCCAGGACTACAATGTAACAACGTACGTTGATGGCTGTGATGGGTATCAGTCAGGCCGTATCACCTGTGGCATAATTATTTCACTGCACGGATAGCGAAATTATGTAATTATTCGATTGTAAGAATTGTTCATGCATGAGTGCAGGAGTCGCAGTAGTGAGCAACATTACCCAGAGGACAATTATTAATCGGATTCTGTGATTTACAAGGAACGCTGTTGGCACCGGATCATCGATTATACATGGCAAATAAGTAGTACACTTGAAGTTTAGTTGCTCAATGCTAAGCTGCAGCAAGCCACTGCCGCATAGCCTGCAGTGCGGCGGGACGACAAGGATGCGGATCGAACAATAGAAAGTCGTGTACTGCATCCTTGCCTTCAAAATATGTGATTTGACCTTGTCCGACCCCTTCCCCCATTTCTGCTACCATACTCTTTCTCAAGGTTTGGATCGAATCGTAAAGTCTCTCAGCTGTGCCTGCTGCGAGGAATGTTCGTGGAAAGGTTCCGAAATGTGCACGAATGTCTTGTGCAAATAATGAAGCAGGAGATATATATGGAGAAAGGGCGAATCCGAGTCCAAAAGGTCCCAGGTATGCACGTTTGCCACCATCGAGTAGCGGAGTTCCCAGGTAGTCCGTGTTGTTCGAAGTAGAAGAACCCGGCCAGTCGTGTGAAGGAGTCAGATCCACCCAAGGTGAGAGTATTATTAGATGCCCTGGAGGTGCCAGAAGGAACATATCAGGAGAGAGAGAATTCTTGTGCAGGATAAGGTACCGCGTCAGAGCGAGGGCAAGATTTCCACCAGCAGAGTCACCGGCCACAATGATATTGGAAGGAGAATAACCCATTCCGTTCACCAGATAATTGTATCCAGCGAGTGCGTCAAGTAGGGCGGCTGGGAAAGGGTTTTGTTCACAAAGGGGAGCAGCAGTAGATAGGCGATATTCAACCGCCAGAACATGGGTCGCACAATCATCTAGTTCTACGAGATCGCGTGGGATTATCGATGTAATGGAGTTCGGATGGGCGGAACATTGAGTAAATCCACCCCCGTGAAGGAAGAGAAAAACCTTGCGCTCGGACGGAATCGGCGTTGAGGGCATTGAGGGGGCGCCTCTCCTACCGTACCAGTAACCTGGAATGCGTTCCGGCTCAACTTTGGACACAGACGCCCAAACCTCAAGCTCCGCCGTCACGAGGTGAGGCGTCCCATCGATCCAGACGGCTTCTGCGTCAACTGCGGGCAAAATGGAGTGATGGGTGGGCTGGCTCTTTCCCCCTATCCTATTTAAAGATCACGTCAGGTTAACTGGCAAGTTTGGACATCAGAGTGGAACTGACACGGAAGCCATCTCTAGAAAACATTGACTGAACTGTACTGTAATAGTGTGACTCAGGGACCAAGAGGGCAATGGACGCATGGAGGGCCACATGTAGCGAAAGGTCCATAATGGTATTTGTAGTAAGGTGGTGCAAAGCCAATATCCAAGATAGAGTCCCTTCCAGGGTTGAGTGGTGCATGAAAATGGAGAGAACATGGTGGTTTATCTGAGATTCCAATGAGGCAACCTCACAAGCCTTTTATCATTTGATCTACTAAACTGTAAACCCGCGGGTCCAGTCGCTCGGAATCTCGGATGAAGTTTTGAGCCAAGTGTGCCTGGAAAAAGAAATCAAGTGCTACTCGGAACTGCCACTGGCAACCTAGGCACAGTGCCAACCTATGGATAAGTCGGGATGGAACTGGCTGGAGACGCATGTAACCATTGTCGATCTAGTTGAGTTTCAGCCACTGCGCCAGTACCCCCGCCACCGCAGGGGAATGAGCTCAGATGCTCATGTGCAAAGTGAAACCTTGAAGCGGCGGCCTGACGACCAGTTGTGCATATAATACAAACTGTACTGGTTACTGGTAAGTTCGTGATTCAAGTTGACAGCAAGATGTTTCGCTTGTGTGACCATAAGTAATTGGTACTGATTCAGAACACAAGCATATCCGAGAGCATGTGAATGCGCTCGCCACATATAGTACTATTGTTTCGGCCTGAGAGGTCAAAGAAGTTGATGGTTTGGTTGGCACAGTTACAAGCGCCATAGTTTATGTCAGACTAAGAGATCGTATCGGAGGATTGTGCAGCATCATCAGAAAGGATAGGCGGCCAGTTTGACAGGGACTCCCTGATTACCGGACGATATGATCAGTGATAAGTTGACGGAGAGTAAGCGGGATACGTACTTCCTAACATCCCAAATGTTTTCACTGCTCTTTCCGAGTCGCCTGTTGGCCCACCATTCTGCACGCCGGCGAATCCAGGCGTTCCGTTTGGCTTCTGGCTCCATTGACTTGAGACTCATGCAGAACTTGAAGTCTTCCATCTTGTCGTGACATTCTGACATCCGTCCATGTCTATAGAGAGATTTCACCTGAGAACCGACGACTGCAGGGAGCGTGTGAGACGGAAGAAAGGTGCGATAACTGGGCACGCGCCATGGCAAAGGAGAAAACCATCGAGAAGGGACATGCATCCTGGAATATCCTCTGCGGTTGGATGCACCTTGCGCAGATACTTTTCTTCCTCCCTCACCGCCGTCTGCCAGTCAACTGGCATGGTTTTCTTTAAACTTATTTTTTGCAACAAAATAATGATATCATTACACGGTTTCAAACTCAGACAAACGCGTCGCGACGCGTCTCATTCTCTAGCCATCATCATGGTAAGAAAGATGTCTGTTCTTGACCCACTCGCTCTCAAATGTATCACAGTCTCAGACACCCAGACGTAATAAACGTGCCAGGTCTCCCGGAATACCCAGCAGTTCACCTGCCCCACGTCCCGCAGCGCAGAGGCGCGAGTCCGAGTCCTCGTTACCTCCTTCGTCCCCTCCGGCTCCATTCTCGGACACAGACGATAGCCTAGACGAACGCGATGCAGTGAGGGACCTTGCAGACGACGAGGAAGACGGCGAGGGTGAAGATCTTTTTGCAGATGATATGGAGGAGTAAGTCTACGCAGATTTCATGGCGCTTCTGCTCACCTTTCATCGATTCACGAAAGAGACTATGCTGCTAATGAGCTCCTCGATCGTTACTCTGACCGTGATATCGATGACGAACAAGATTTCGAAGATATATCTGGTGCTGCCCGTAGGGCCGCGGAAGCGAAAATGGATCGAAGGGATCGGTTACAGCGTAGTGGTAGAGTGGGAGGTCGTGCTGCTGTTAGAAGTCGTGCACCTCGATTTCTGGAGAGCGACGACATGGATGACGAGGATGCCTTGGATGGGGGCCTCGATGTAGCTCGCATGAAACGGCGCACTCGCCGTCAGTATGACGAACGCCGAGATTTGGATGATATGGATGGACTAGATGATGTTTGTGTTCTTTATACGCAACAGTCTCCCTTGCTGATGACTCATTCAACAGGAAATTCCCCTGGAACAACTGAGCGATATCAAGGCAAAATCAATTGTCGAGTGGATAGCCAACGATCGTGTTCGCCGTTCAATCGTCAAACATTTCCGCCAGTTTTTGATGACCTATGTTGATGAGAACGGTAATTCAGTATATGGTCAACGCATCCGCAACCTTGGAGAGAGTGAGTGAGTATCCAATGAATTTGCCGTATCCTGACAACCCTCCAGCGAATGCTGAATCACTTGAAGTGTCATATCTTCACCTTGCAGTTTCGAAACCTATCCTTGCTTACTTCCTCACCAACTCTCCGGCGGCAATGCTGACAATTTTCGACGAAGTGGCACTGAATGCAATCCTTGTTTACTACCCATCCTATGAACGCATTCATTCCGAAGTCCATGTTCGCATCGCTGATCTTCCGCTCAGTTCATCTCTTCGTGATCTCCGTCGCTCCAACTTGAACAATCTCGTTCGAGTCTCCGGGGTTGTCACTCGTCGGACCGGTGTCTTTCCTCAACTCAAGTATGTAAAATTTGACTGTCGCAAGTGTGGGGCTGTTCTGGGTCCGTTCTATCAAGATGCAACCAAGGAAGTGAAGATTAGTTATTGCCCTAACTGCGAGAGTAAAGGCCCTTTCCCGGTTAACTCTGAGCAGGTAAGTGGGGTGATGGTCACTGGTCCTTCAATACTAACCATTCTCTAGACTGTGTATCGTAACTATCAGAAAATGACCCTGCAAGAATCCCCAGGATCTGTTCCACCAGGCCGTCTTCCAAGGCACCGCGAGGTCATTCTCCTTTGGGATCTGATTGATCAGGCGAAGCCAGGGGAAGAAGTTGTGTGTATCTCTTGGCTCTCAATAGTCGTTCCAGTCTCACTATCAGAGATAGGAAGTGACTGGTATATACCGGAACAACTTTGATGCATCCCTCAACTCCAAGAACGGCTTCCCCGTCTTCTCCACCATCATCGAGGCAAATCACATTAATAAAAAGGAGGACTTGTTTGCTGCGTTCAGGCTCACTGAAGAGGATGAAAAAGAAATTCGAACCCTCGCTCGGGATGAACGCATTCGCAAGCGAATCGTCAAATCTATTGCTCCATCAATATATGGTCACGAAAACATCAAGACTGCATTAGCTCTCTCCCTTTTTGGCGGCGTCCCCAAGGATGTCAAGCGAAAGCATCCTATCCGAGGGGACATCAATATCCTCCTCCTTGGGGACCCTGGTACAGCAAAGTCTCAGTTCTTGAAATACGTGGAGAAAACAGCACATCGCTCTGTCTTTGCCACTGGGCAAGGGGCATCTGCTGTGGGTTTAACGGCCAGTGTTCGAAAAGACCCCGTCACCCGTGAGTGGACGCTGGAAGGCGGAGCGCTCGTCCTGGCCGACAAAGGAACGTGCTTGATTGACGAATTCGATAAGATGAACGATGCTGATCGAACATCGATTCACGAAGCCATGGAGCAACAATCTATTTCCATATCAAAGGCTGGCATTGTGACAACACTGCGTGCTCGGTGTGCGGTCATCGCTGCAGCTAACCCCATCCGTGGACGATACAACCCTACGATACCATTCCAACAAAATGTCGAATTGACGGAGCCCATCCTCTCGCGGTTTGATGTGCTCTGTGTCGTAAAAGATACCGTAGATCCAGTACAAGATGAGCTCCTTGCACGTTTCGTGGTGGGGAGCCATCTACGTAGCCACCCCAAGTTTACACCCGAAAAGGAGGAGATGGACGTCGGTACTACTCTGGATGCCGATGTATGTCACACCACGCTTCAGAAGAAACCCATCCTGACCGTCCATTAGCTTATACCCCAGGACGTTCTGAGGAAGTATATCATGTACGCTCGGGAGAGGGTTCGACCCCAACTGTATGAAATGGACCAGGAAAAACTTTCACGCCTCTTTGTGGATCTTCGACGGGAGTCTTTAGCCACAGGCTCATACCCTATCACCATACGGCACTTGGAGAGCATGATTCGAATGGCCGAGGCCAGTGCCAAGATGTGTCTCAGGGAATATGTTCGTGCTGATGACATCGACTTGGCCATTTCTGTCGCTGTGGGCAGTTTTGTCAGCGCGCAGAAACTCACTATCAAAAAGTCGCTCGAAAGAGTGAGTGTGTGGGGTACGATGTGTTGTTCCCCAGAAGCTGACTGTTAGTTTTTAGAGCTTCCGCAAGTATCTCACACAAGCTCGGGACTACGAGGAACTACTCGCCTTCATTCTCGGCCAACTCGTCAAGGACAAAGCGCGTTTATACCAACTCCAGAGGCACGAGCAACCGGACCTGGTAACGGTCAATGTCTCCGAACTGGAAGAAAGGGTGAGAGACAACTTGAGTATGTGTTACGATAGCTCACAACGATGTAGGCAAAGGAGCATGATATCTATGATACATCGTCATTCTTGCATTCAAAATTATTTGCAACCAATGGGTACAAGCTGAACGACCAGGTCATCGAGAAACGATTCCAAAATTGATCTCATCCCTAAAATCTCATACGGTGCCGACTCACTCATTGTATGATGTATCTGTGTATTGAGTAGTGATTATGAATGCAATAAGTCAGTATCTGGTCTGCTGTATGATGCGTCTAAGGTCCATAATCCTAGGATAATGCAGGGACTGATAGTTGTTCTGTCGTTGTCTCCGATGAGAGGCTGTCTGAAGGGTGTATGTCGCCATCCGTTTTTTCAGTGGTCTGCCCAGGCCCGGCCGGGGATTCCTCCTCATCGTCCATTATTTCTGCGACGAAAATGAGATAGTGGCTCATCCCCGGGGTGGATCCACGTACCATCTCCATAAACGTCGGGATGTTCACGGAAACACTCCTGCATGGCCTTGAACTTTTCTACACAATTGATACCCTTGGGGTCTGCTTCGGAGTACACGAAACACGAGAACGCCTCCCGAAACTGTAGACCACAGGGTCCATGAGCCATCCCACCGAGGCAAGGGCAATCCCAGTTAATTTCCCCTGTCTCTGGATTGAAAGCACCACCGGAGGACTCTCCCTGCGTGCCCTCGCCTTCCACCGGGGTTTCTGATGGCGCAGGGGAAGGTTCTACACCATCGGGAGATATCGTGGTCAATTCGTGCGCGTCACTTGGGGGTGCAGAAGGCGTCGATGCGTCGGATGGTCTCGGAGCAGAGGTGTGTTTTGGTGACATGGGCTGCTTTTTGGGTGCTAAACGTATATGCACTGTCAAGTTGGACATCCCACCCTGAAGAGAAGGAAACTCACCGGGGATGGTTTCCGAGTCTAACGATATGGGCCGGCTGGTTGACCAAGCCAAGTACCCTGCGATGGTGACTGATGCTCCGAGCGCGTAAGCCGAGCGGGTATACCGTGCAAACGGTCTAGGATTGGAGCTTGCTTGTGAATGCAAGCTCCTGCGAAGTGGGAGACGCGCAAATTGACGGAACATTATAGTCGCGGGTGAACGAGTAGAAGACACAAAATTCATGCCGAAGGCTCTGCCGGGTTTAGTCAGCGCATTACCTCAGCAAGAGTGTAACAGCTTAATGAATCACCCTTGACTGCTTCGACTTTCAAGTTCAGAGTGTTGTGTGCAGAAATCGGTGTGTTCCTTTATCCTGCTTCTCTTCCATTAATATTCATTATGACGCAGCCAGAACCTCTATCTCCACGTTCTCGCCCCCCCATACCTACAGATGTCAAAGGCTAACAAGTCCGAATCAAGACTTTACTCAAGGCTGCTGCAACCACGCACTTCAGAAATCATAAGGGCTGAATCCGCTTCGATGGCCAGTCATTCAGAGCAAGGTTAGTCGACATGTAAAACCTAGCTTATCGCTGTGTCGATCTTGTAATTCACGTATTTTAGAAGTTGCAGTGGTCCCATCCGCTTCGACAGCCAGTCATACAGAGCAAGGTCGGTCAATATATTTTCTCCCATTTTCTATAGCCTCATCGATGTTATTAGCGTTACTCAACAAAGTCCTCGATCCCGCCAGTATGGATCCGTCCGGAAGCAAGGGATGTCTCCAGGGCACACGGCGAAAAATCATCGATCCCATTATCCATTGGGCAGATAACGTATCCTCCGACGCCAGCATCCACTGGCTTTGTGGTGATGCAGGTTTTGGCAAGACCGCCATAGCGCACTCTATAGCCGAGGAATGTCGAGGATTGTGCGCTGCATACCTCTTCTTTGACAGGGACGACCCCGCCTCAAGTCATCCTAACCGCGTCATCCGCACCATCGCCCATCAACTCGCCATCAACAATTCGGATATCCGAGTTGCTATCCTTAGAGCTATTGAATGGAATCCCAAGATAGCCACCGAATCCCTTGCGACTCGGTTCACAGAACTTCTCTACGAGCCTTTAATCGCGTGCCGAGCTACCCTCGGTTCCCCTCTCCTAGTCATTCTAGATGCTCTCGACGAATGCGGAGACAATCAAACACGTAGGGTGCTCGTGGACCTTATTGCAAGGAGCTTCACAGAGCTTCCTCCGCCGCTCAAGTTTCTGATCACCAGTCGTGCCGAATCGGACATCGTCGAGCCATTCATGACATCTCCAAACATCAATCGTGTTGAGCTTCCACCTTCCACGGATGATGTACTCAAATTCTTGTACCATGGCGTTTCTAGAATCCACGAGAATCGCCCCACGAGTGGGCTCCCAGATGACTGGCCGAGACGTCCAATCATGCTTAAACTGTCACGTTACATGGAAGGGGTGTTCATTTTGGCGACGACGGTCGTATCGTTCCTTGAAAACGCTTTCAATCCAGAAGTCAGCCTTGAATATCTGCTATTGTCGAACGGTGGCACCAGCATGGAAAGACTTGATGCTATGTTTGCTACTGTGCTGGAGTCAATCGGCGAGTGGAAGAGTGCCCGCTTCGTCGACGAGTACCGCGACATCGTCGGTACTGTCATTGTTGGACAGGTGCCAATGACCGTCCAAACCATCGATCAACTTTTAGCATTGAAACGTCCATCATCCATTATCCTTTCATCTCTTCGATTTCTCTTTCGGCACAGTGAAGATAAACCAATCAGAACGCTCCACGCCTCTGTTACGGATTATCTCACAGATTCCAAGCGCTGTGGGAGCAAGCCATGGTTCATCGACACATCAGATCGACATTGGTTTCTCGCTCGTTGCTGCCTGCGGCTCATGAAAGAACAAGTCTGTTTCAATATATGCGGTCTTAGGACATCTCATGTGTTAAATGAAGATGTCCCTGGCCTACGTCAACGCGTTCAGGACTGCATTCCAGGCTCCCTTGCATACGCTTGTCAACATTTCGCAACTCACCTCGATCTCTCCAACACTAAGCCATCAGACTATGAGGGGCTCTCAGATATCGAGCAATTCATGCGCTCCGGCTTGCTGTTTTGGCTGGAGGCACTCAGCCTCGCGGGTGAAGACCAGGTTGTCATACCAGCCATGGACAAACTGGAACAGTGGTATCAGGTTGGTCAATCTTTGCTGTGAGATCGATTATGAATCTGACGATGAAATAGAACAGCGACAAGGAGTTGGCTGATCTCGCACATGAGGTCGTCAAATTTATGACAGTTTTTCGGGGAATGATCTCTCAGAGCACACCGCACTTGTATATCTCTGCATTACCAATGTGGCGAGAGAGGTCGCACATCCGACGGATATACGGTCACAAACTGAGGGAGATAGTTCGAACGAACAACAGTGGTGTTGAGCCCATGCCGTCATTGCAGAGCGTTATGAGAGGGCACACTGACTGGGTCAGATCAGTCGGGTTTTCACCTGATGGAAAACGCGTCGTCTCCGGCTCTCACGACGGCACAGTGCGGATTTGGGATGCCGAGACAGGCTCTGTCGTTGCTGGGCCCATCCGCGGACACACTGGCTACGTCACA
>JBBPLF010000043.1:0-105457 GCA_038089615.1 Aureoboletus auriporus
TGGGAAGAAAAGGAATAGCGGCAACCTAATTAGGAGAAGAAGATAAGTGTCTTGTAAAGACACTAGGGGAAACGATGAGTCCATAAACATAGGGAAAAGAGGGGTTATAAGGGAAAATTGTAACAGTTGCTGTCACTGCCGAATCATTCAACTGGGACATGTCGCCTGTTACAGTTTTCCCCTATGACCCGTCTTTTCCCTATGTCTATGGACCCATCACTTCCCCTTGTGTCTTTGCCAGACACTTGTTGTCCCTTCCATACTAATTCTTTCACTTCTGTTCCAGAATCCTTTGGAACCACATCTTAATGTTTGCCTTCGACCAGAACCACAGGGAACTCTTCAGAACCCTTCGGAACCACATTTACATCTTGTTTCCTTGTCTAACCCTTTCATCTTCAACCGGAACCACATTTACACTTTAAATCCCTGCTCTCAGAACCATGACGGACTACATTTCTCTCCTCAGCATCACTTCTCTGATGCAATGCCTCATATTCCCTTACTACCATCACATAGCCATGATACTGTGGGCCCCGCCTTACACAGTACACAGCAGCACTGCTCCTACTGTGCACATAGGATTATGCAGCACATAGTTAGTATAAGTAGCTACTTGATTGGCCTTGTATTCCCCAGCTAGTTCTACGCCATTTAGTGTTGTTACTTAGCACATTCACAAGCCCCAAGTGTGCACATTGGGTAGTGAGACTCTATTGCTTCACCCACAACAAGTCTTCATACTACTTTGAGTGTATGCTGTGCTATGTTCCGACACCCAGCATTAACAAAAGAACTAGCTCTTCAACTCTATCTCTGTCACCTGACAGAAAGATACGCCCACCATTTCTGGACAAGGATCACGACGAGGACGGACCATACATCCCCCTTCTGAATCCTCAGACGATATCCAAACACTGTCTGCACTCTTCTCTTCCAGCACCAATCCCCACCGAGGACTGGAGGATCCAAGATGCTCCACCCATCCAATCTAGACAATTGCCACCCCCACCACCTGAAGACCCAAATCCTGACATAGAAATGTTGGATCATGGAAACAAAGACATTGAACTTAAAGCTGGATTGCCCGCAAACTTTTCTGGGGACCCGAAGGATGCAATATGTTGGAAGATGGCTATGACCGCCTACTTCAACATGAACCAAAAGTTCTACAATGAGAATGCCAAGGTCCTGACCACTCTTGCAAAGATGAGCAAGGGTCGAGGAAGTGCCTTCTCTGAATTAATCTATGTCCAACTCACCAACAACATAGTGAAGGACCATATTTTCACTAAACTTATGGAACTATTCGAGAAGACCTTCTTCCCCTTCGATTACAAGAACCAAGCAAGGGATCAGCTGAATAAGCTAACTCAGCAAGGGAAGAGTGATACTGGATATACCAACTACATCACCACCTTCCAGGCTGCAGAGGCCATAGCAGGAATAGACGACAAATTAACCAAGATAAACTACCTCATAAAGGGACTGGACCCAGACATCTCCACAAAGATCCTATCCATCAATCCTTTCCCTGACAAACTCTTGGAATGGCTCAGACTTTCCAGAGTATTCCATGCTCAGAATAAGAGGATAGAAGACGTGCAAAAAGGACGAAAGGTGGACTTCCAGGTCAAAGGAAGATCCCCTAGAGACCCCAACGCCATGGATGTTGACACTGTTCGCGTCAACTACACCAGACTTCTTTTACTGGTAGAGAAGGCAGAACACATGAGGAACAACAAGTGTTTCAGATGCCACTGGGTAGGGTGTCACACCAAGAACCATACCCGAGATAAATGTCCAGAAGGACAAGGAAAGAGCAACAACAACTGGGCCCCTCCTTGCCCGCAGAGGAATCCTGCCAGAAATGAACATATTAGAAAGACCAAGTTCGAAGAGTACTAGGTCACCCATAAAGAGAGAGGTGTTACTGAGGAGGAACTCATACGCACACTTGACATCCTCTATGAGATTGACAAGCTGGAAATCATTGCCACAACCTGGGTCAAAGAAGAAGAAATCCCAAAGAAGGATTTTTAGACAGGAGGAAAGGGTTGACGCTCTCCCATCCTAAAGTAATAGCACCAGTATTCTTGTCTGATCCAAACAGTGAATCTATGTGAATCCCCATCTCACTGTTTGAACAAGAAAACAACCAAATCATCGACATGTTTGCCCTTGTAGACTGCAGAGCAAGCGGAGACTTCATAGATCGCTGTTAGATTCGTTGATTTGCCATCGTGAGATCGTGCAAAGCGAATCGTTGAACAAATAACGCTGAGGATATAACCGCTCTCTCTAGCGCTTCCTGAGAACTGAGAGCACTTGATATGTGGCTCCAGACATGGGTGTGACAAGGAACCTCAAAGCATTGTCACACACAAGTACTTCGGGAGACCAGACATTGCATTGGACAGTACTAGAGGAGAGAAGTACATCCAGGTTGCGTAGAACTGGCTGGGGAAATGCCAGTGAAGAGGGTAGACTACTTATACTAGGCTGGGAGGCTGCGTAAGGCAGTAGCCGCAGTATATGCTGCGTAAAGCAATGCGTAAGCTATGTGTGCTGCGCTGGGCAGTGCGTGCTGCGCAAGATGATGCGCGTTGCCCGGTGATGCGTGCTATGCGGACTGCATAGGGCAGTGAGAGCTGCGCATGCTGCGTAAGGCAATGCGGGGTAATCTAGATGGGATCGGGAGATGCGGGTCATCAATCGGGAGATGTGATGACGAGAGGGGAAAGGTCCGTTTGAGTGTATAGTGTGTTATTAGTGGAAAGTGTTCCGTAAGTGGAAAGTGTACCGTAAGTGGAAAGTGTACCGTAAGTGGAGAGTGTACTGTAAGTTGGCGTGTTCGTCAGGAGTGACAAGTGTTTGTCAGGTGTTTGTCAGGACGTTCGTAAGGCGGGTGAGGCGTTGACATTCCTCCTCCGAATGAAAGGTGAAAGGCGTGTACATTCCTCCTCCGAATGAAAGGTGAAAGGTTGAGGAGAAAGCGAAGAAAAATGAATAGTCCGGGCGCCAACCTCGATTGTAACAATCACGATCTAGTGAAGAAGAAAGGATACAAACAAATCTGACTAGACAAACCCAAGAAGGCACATAACGTGGATGGATCCCCAAACACTGGAGGGATAATTTGCCACAAAGTCACCTTTACAATTTGGATTGGAGAAGTGAATGAGGAAAGGGATTTCCTTGTCATCGACTGTGGAAAAGAAAACATAATTCTTGGAATAACGTGGCTCTGAGAAACCAACCCCACAATAAACTGGACAACAGGAGAAGTCACCCTCCCAGATAAACTCAAAACCCCATGACACGACTCCCTCAAAACCACATATCAAAGATACCTCATCTGATACCTAGAACTGGACCTGGACAAGAGAATAGCCAAACAGTGGAAAAAGAGAATAGATAAAAAAATAGAGACCCTTATCAGGAAAACCACACTTGCAACTGAACTCGCAGTTGTTCCGGTTTTCCCTTACAACCCGTCTTTTCCTTACATCTATGGACTTATCATTTCTCCTTGTCTCTTTGCTAGGAACCTATCTTCTTCTCCTCATTAGTTCGCTTGTTTCAAAACCTTCCAAAACCATATCTCCTCTTACGGACTACTTCCTCCTTGACACCACTCTCCTTATGTGATGTCTCATATTCCCTGTTTATTCCTCATATAGCCTTGATACTGCAGACCCAGCCTTACGCAGTATGCAGTGTCACACAGCCATTATGCTGCAGACTTTGCTTTACACAGTACACAGCAAACACAGCACCTGCTGCGCACATAGCATTGCACAGCATCTAGGTAGTATAAGTAGCAACCAGTCTTGACCTGTATTCCCCAGCTAGTTCTATGCAATCCAGCGTTGTTACTTAGCACAACCATGGGTCCCAAGTGTGCACATTGGGTAGTGAGACTTCTATTCTCTTTGCTTTGCCCACAACAAGTCTTCAAACTACTTTGAGTGTTCGCTGTGCTACGTTCCGACGCCCAGCATTAACAATAGAACTAGCTCTTCAACTCTATCTCTGTCATCCGACAGAAAGATACGCCCACCATTTCCGGACAAGGATCACGACGAGGACAGACCATACATCCCCCTCCTAAATCCTCAGATGATATCCAAACACCGTCTGCGCTCTTCACCCTTCCAGCACCAATCCCCACTGAAGACTGGAGGATCCAAGATGCTCCACCTTTCCCTTCCAGACAACCACCACCCCCACCCCCTGAAGATCCAAACCCAGATATAGAAATGTCTGACCAAGGAAGCAAAGATGTTGAACTTAAAGCTGGACTGCCCACAGACTTCTCTGGGGACCCAAAGGATGCAATATGTTGGAAGATGGCTATGACCACCTACTTCAACATGAACCAGAAGTTCTATAACGAGAACCCCAAAGTCCTAACTGCTCTTGCAAAAATGAGCAAGGGTCGAGGAAGCGCCTTCTCCGAATCCATCTATGTGCAACTTGCCAATAACACAGTAAAGGATCTCACCTTTGCCAAGCTCATGGAACTATTCGAGAAAACCTTCTTCCCCTTCGACTACAAGAACCAAGCAAGGGAGCAGTTGGACAAACTGACACAACAAGGAAAAGGTGATGCTGGATATACCAACTACATCACTGCCTTCCAGGCCGCAGAGGCCATAGCAGGAATAGATGATGAAATAACCAAGATAAACTACCTCATGAAAGGACTGGACCCAGACATCTCCACAAAGATCCTCTCCATCAACCCCCTCCCTGACAAACTCTCGGAATGGCTTAGACTTTCCGGAGTATTCCACGCTCAGAATAAGAGGATAGAGGATCTGCAAAAAGGACGAAAGGTAGACTTCCAGACCAAAGGAAGATCCACCAAGGACCCTAACGCCATGGATGTCGATGCAGTACATGTCAACTTTACCAGACTTTCACCAGTAGAAAGGGCAGAACACATGAAAAACAACAAGTGTTTCAAATGCCACCGGGTAGGGTGCCACACCAGGAACCACCCCCGAGACAAACGTCCTGAGGGACAAGGAAAGAGCAACAACTGGACCCCTCCTTGCCCGCAAAGGAACCCAGCCAGAAATGAACACATCCAAAAGACCAAGTTCGAAGAGTACCAGGACACCCTTAAAGAAAGAGGTGTCACTGAGGAGAAACTCGTACGCACACTTGACATCCTCTATGACATCAACAAGCCAGAAACCGTTGCCACAACCCAGGTCAAAGAAGAAGAAATCCCAAAGAAGGATTTTTAGATGGGAGGAAAGGGTCGACACTCTCCCATCTTGAAGTTATAGCACCAGTATTTTTGTCCAATCCAAACAGTGAATCTATGCGAATCCCTATTTCACTGTTCAAGCAAGAAAACAATCAAATCATCGACACGTTTGCCCTCGTAGACTGTGGAGCAAGCGGAGACTTCATAGACCGCGATCTAGTGAAGAAGAAAGGCTACAAACAAATCTGACTTGACATACCCAAGAAAGCCCACAATGCGGACGAATCCCCAAACACTGGAGGGATTATCCACCACAAGGTTTCCCTCACAATTCGGATTGGAGAAGTAAACAAGGAAAGAGATTTCCTCGTCATCAACTGTGGAAAGGAAAACCTGATCTTAGGAATGACATGGCTCTGAGAAACCAATCCCTCGATAAACTGGACAACGGGAGAAGTAACACTCCAACCCAGAACCCCACGACAAGATTCCCCCGAAGCCACATATCAGAGATACCTCATCCAGTATCTAGAACTAGACCTAGATGAGAAGATAGCCAAATTATGGAGAAAAAGAATCAATAAAAGGATAGAAACCCTCATCAGGAAAACCACACTTGCTATGGAACTCGCCGCTCAAGAAACCCACAAAGAAGAAACGCTTCCCCCTGAATATGAAAACTTTGCTGATGTCTTTGCCGAACGAGAAGGAGATAAGCTACCATCCTCTTGACCATTTGACCACGGAGTGGACTTGGACACAACCTTCGTACCCAAGGTAGCCAAGGTATACCCATTGAACCCTAAGGAAAAAGAGGCTCACAAAGATTTCATCAATGAACACCTGAAGTCTGGGAAGATAGTCCCATCCAAATCCCCACAAGTGTCTCCCTTCTTCTTTGTACCAAAGAAGAATGGATCGGTACGACCCTGCCAGGACTACCGATACCTCAACTCTCATACCATCAAAAATGCCTATCCACTCCCACTCATCTCTGACCTCATTAACCAACTCAAAGGATCGTCCATCTTCACTAAAATGGACATCCGATGGGGATACAACAACATCCTCATCAAACCACAAGACAGATGGAAAGCAGCATTTATAACACCAATGGGCCTCTTCGAACCAACGGTGATGTTCTTTGGCATGTGTAACTCCCCAGCAACATTCCAAGCCTTGATGAACCATTGTTAACACTGGGCGTCAGAACATAGCACAGTGAACACTCAAAGTAGTTTGAACACTTGTTGTGGGTGAAGCAAAGAGAATAATGGTCTCACTACCCAATGCGCACACTTGGGGCTCGTGGATGTGCTGAGTAACAATGCTGGATTGCGTAGAACTAGCTGGGGAATACAAACAAGACGAAGTAACTACTTATACTATGGTGAGTACTGCGGAAGTCTGTGTCCGCAGTGAAGGCTATGGTGCTGCGCGCTGCGTAAGGCGATGTGTGCAGTAGTGATGAGTAAGGAAACATGAGTCACCACATAAGGAGAGTGATGACAAGGAGTTAGTCCATTATATAAGGAAGTGTGGTTCCGAAGGGTTCTGAAGGAATCCCTGTGGTTCTGGTTTGAAGGTGAAGGTGAAGGGTGAAACAGTGAAATGAAGTTAAATGTGGTTCCAAAGGGTTCCAGTTCGGAACCAGGAGAACTAATCAGGAGAAGAGGATAAGTGTCTTGCAAAGACACGAGGGGAAACAATGAGCCCATAGACATAAGGAAAAGAGGGGTTATAAGGGAAAACCGTAACATTACCCCCTTCATAACGTTGAAGCACCTGCTCAACAATCTGGCCCATCAATATCTCCCTCGTTGACCTCATAATTGGTGAAGTCAAGGTCCCCATTGAGAAAGCCGTTATCTCAGTCAAGCCCATTATAAACTGGGCAATTGGCACAAATATGTCCATATTCATTGCACTCTCCACATTGTCGTCGAGGGCATTTCGCCTGGACGTGTCCTGGGGCATGTTTGTGACACCAGGGGCAGGTATACTTCCCACAGAAGACGCGGAGATGATCTGGTTTTCCACATTGATGACAGCGGAGTTGTTTCTTTGGTGGTCGTGAAGTGTCGATGTTGATGGGGTCTTGGGACGTTCCTGCTCCATCCAGGGAAGCTGATCTGGTTCCTTGAAAGGAATGGAGGAGGGGTCGTAAAGTGTCTTCCAGGGTGTTTAGGGTAGCCTGGGGGAGTCTCAGAGGTAGCAAGCTCTCATGGCGAGTGAGAGCTCTTTGTCGCATGTCTTCAGGGGCAGGAGTGGGTGAATGGGTTGCGACCGGAGACTCTTCTGGAATGCTGGAGGAAGTGGAAGCATGGGTGTTGATTTTTGGAGACTCCGGAATGGAGATTGGAGCGGGAAAGTACGTTCGTTCAGGGGAATGAGGGAGTGGAATCTGCAGGATGGGTGACGGGAACCTTTTGACCGTAACAGGTGTATCAAGATGAGGGTCAAAGGGGATGGTGCAAAGAGCATCTCCCACATAAACTCTATATTCGTGGATGCTCAAGATGTCGAAGAATGGCTCCACAATGGGTCGGAGTAAATTTTCATCAATGCGATCTACCAGATGTCCAAATCCTTCTTCGTAAAGAAGGTCGAGGAAGAGGGAACGTGCTTCATCTACTCCAGTTTGCATGGTAGACACGAATTGTTCGGAGGAGTCATGAGGAACGAGCTGGTGTGCAGCAAGGCAGATGATTTGGTAAGTGCGGAAGAGATTGCATAGATCTTTAGTTTTCTTGTCATAGTTATAGTGTAGATCTAATTCCATGCGCATGGTAAGGGCAGGAATGGTTAGGACGGAGGCGAAGAGAATTCTTTGTAAGTGAGGGGGAAGATGATTTGAGCAGACATAGTAAGGATAGGGTAGTTCAAGATGGTTCTTTTGGGCCATAAGGGATTCGTAAGTGCTCCTGGCCATGATACAGTTGCAGTGAGTGGTCGAGGAGGGAGATTATTGGGTCATGATTCGTAATGCCAGGGGTAACCACTGTATAGTCTATTGCAGAAGTATTGGTGTTCAAGGGGGTGAGACGGTGGAAGGTCTTTGCAGTAGAGAAAGAAGAACTTGTAGAAGGGAAGACCTGGTTGGAATTCAAAGTTTCTCTTCCGGAGCATTTACTGGGGAAAGTCCCTTGGACGGGTGGACTTATATTCATCCAAGAGTGTTTGTGTGTGTTGGAGGTTCCCTTCTGATTTCCAGGTGTTTTCTGCTGCGGAGTACCCTTTCCAGGATACTAGATACTGCCTTCGCCCTCGTGTTCCTCAATGTGAGAGAATGGAATCTATTTCATACTCTTCTTCTCCGCTGATCAGTTCAGGTGGTGGATCCAAGAAGTTGGGGCCGTGCTCCGCAGTTTCTCAATAAGGGGATAGGAGAGAAGCGTGGAAGACATCATGTATTTTCCAGGTGGGCGGTAGTTTGAGGCAGTATGACACAGGGGAGATGACCTGTGTGATTTCAAATGGTCCTTCTTGTTTAGGGGATAGTTTCTTTGATAGGTATCGCAGTTGAAGATTTCTTCCTTCCAGCCACACTTTGTCCCCAACTTTCCAGGGGCAGAACTTAGAAGAAGTTCGTTTCTTCATGATCCGTTGGGTTTTTTCATGTGCAGCAAGGGCTTCCCGTCGGGCTTCCTCTAGTTCCGATAGGCGTGTCTCCAGAGTGGGGAGGAACATTTTTCTGATTGGAGGATAGGAGTGGGGTTCATATCCTAGGATGAGCGAAAAGGGGGATTTCAGGGTGGAGGAATGAACCATAGAGTTGTGGGAGAATTCCGCCATGGGGAGTAGTTCCGCCCATTGTTCTGGATGTCTGTTGCAGAATATGTGCAGATAGGTCTCAAGTTCTTGGTTTACTTGTTCAGTTTCTCTGTCAGTTTGGGGATGATATGTGGATGAGAGCTTTAGGTCATACTTCAAAAGTCTGGCAAGTTCTCTTGTGAAGGCGGTCGCAAATTGGGGTCCTCTGTCGGAGATGCAGTGGTCATGGAGTCCATAGTGTTGGAATACGTTTGTGAAAAATAGTTGGGCGACTCTGGCGGCGTCGATAGTTTTATGACAAGGGATGAGAATTACCCCCTTAGTAAGCTCATGGTTGACCACGACCATGATAGAATCGAAATTAAGAGAGAGAGGGAGATTGGTGATGAGATCAACTGAGACCTGTTGGAAGGGCAAGTACAGGTAGAAGGAAGGGGGGTCAATGCCGGTGTAGTAGGATAAGTATTGATTTTATTAGCTTGGCAGACCGCGCATCCCTGGACAAATTTTCGGATAAAGGTGGTCATGCCAGGCCACCAATGGTCTCGTTGCATAAGGTTGGTAGTGCGAAAGATTCCACCGTGTCCGCCATGGTTGCTTTCATGGGTAAGGCGGACGAGTCCCTGGTGTGCTGGTTCCGGAATATAGAGGCGATGTTTGTAGTGTAGCATTCCATCGGTGTATTCCCAGTCATGTGGTTGGGATTTGGATATGAGGGAGGTCCCTTCCTGTAGTGCCTTGAGGGCGGTGACGACTAAGGGATCAGATGGGGTGGATTCAGCAATTTTCTCTATCAGGGCAAAGTTGAGGGTGCGGACAAAGATGTCTCCAGGTAGAAGGGTGACTTCTTGGTTATCGAGGGAAGTATCCACAGTGTCTCATCAAGACAGAGCGTTGGTGGGTCCCATTTGAGTGCCAGGTATGGGGGAAAAGTGGAGATCAAAGTCTTGAAGGAATAACATCCACCGCGCCTGCCTCCTGGAGAGTTTCTGTGGTTCCTTGAAGTATGCAAGGTTTTTATGGTCGGTGATGACCGTTACTGGGAGTCCTGTTCCTTGTAGGTAATGTTTCCATTCCTCCAAGGCACGGATGACTCGAAGAAGTTCTCGGTCGTAGATATCATAGTTTCGTTCAGCAGGGGAGAGGGTTTTGGAAAGGTAGGCACAGGGGTGGAGGTCTCCGTTACTATCGACCTGCATAAAAACAGCTCCTATGGCTGTGAGGGAGGCATCCGTCATGACTGTGAAAGATCTTGTGATATCGGGCATTTGAAGGACAGGTTTCTGGGTGAAGGTTTGCTTAATAGCAGAGAAGGCCTTGTCACATTCCTTAGTCCATTCCCATTTAGCATTTTTCCTGGTTAAGTCATGCAGGGGTTTTGCTTTAGAGGAGAAGTTCGGAATGAACTTTCGATAAAAGTTACAGAACCTGATGAATGATTGGACAGCTTTGACTGATTTTGGAGGCTGCCATTCGTCGATGGCTTTCAGTTTCACCAGATCCATCTGGATCCGGTCCGCTCGGATGATAATTCTGAGGTATTCCACTTCGTCTTTGTTGAAGAAACATTTTTTCAGTTTTAAGGATAGTCTGTGTTCTCTGAGTCGTTGTAGGACTCAACGAGTTCACTCCTGGTGTATTGTGGGATCATTGGAATGGATGAGGATGTCATCCATATAGATGATGAGCCATCCTTCAGCTAGGAGATCCGCAAAGGTGTGGTTCATCAATGCCTGGAACGTTGCTGGAGAATTGCACATCCCGAAGAACATCACTGTTGGTTCGAAAAGTCCCATAGGTGTTATAAATGCGGCCTTCCACCTATCCTGTGGCTTAATAAGGATGTTGTTGTATCCCCATCAAATGTCCATCTTGGTAAAGATAGACGATCCCTTGAGCTGGTCGATGAGATCGGAGATGAGCGGAAGTGGGTAGGCATTGTGTGCGAGTTGAGATACCGGTAGTCCTGGCAGGGCCGCATAGATCCATCCTTCTTTGGTACAAAGAAGAAAGGAGATGCTTGCGGGGATTTTGTTAACGCTGGGCGTCGGAATGTAGCACAGCAAACACTCAAAGTAGTTCGGAGACTTGTTGTGGGCGAAGCAAAGAGAAGAAGTGTCTCACTACCCAATGCACACACTTGGGACTCGTGGATGTGCTAAGTAACAACGCTGGATTGCGTAGAACTAGCTGGGGAAATACAGGCGAAGTCTGGTAGCTACTTATATGATTGTATGATACTGCGCAATCCAGTGAGATTAGTAAGGGCTATGTGACTGCGCACTACGTAAGGCAATGTGCACAGTATGGGCTATGTATCAATGAGTAAAGGAACACGAGTCATCATATAAGGAGAATGATGACAAGGAGAGATTTGGTCTGTTATATATGAAAAGGGTAAGGCGTGACTCAACAAGTAAAACGTGACTCAACAAGTTAAGCGTGACTCAACAAGTTAAGCGTGACTCAACAAGTTAAGCGTGACTCAACAAGTTAAGCATGACTCAACAAGTTAAGCGTGACTCAACAAGTAAGGTGTGACTCAACAAGTCAAGCAAGAAGACGAAGGAACCTAATAGGGAGAAGATAGGTGTCTTGCAAAGACACGAGGGGAGACGATGAGTCCATAGACATAGGGAAAAGAGGGGTTATAAGGGAAAATTGTAACATTACCCCCTTCGTAACGTTGAAGCACCTGCTCAATGATCTGGTCCCTCAGTATCTCCCTCATTGACCTCGTGGTTGGTGAAGTCGAGGTCGCCATTGAGAAAGCCGTTATCTCGGTCGAGCCCATTGTAAACTGGGCAATTGGCACAAATGTGTCCATACTTGTCACATTCTCTACACTGCCTTCGGGGGCACCTAGCCTGAACATACCCTGGGGCGTGTTTATGGCACCAGGGGCAGGTGTACTTTTCACAAAAGACGTGGAGATGATCTGGTTTTCTGCATTGGTGGCAGCGGAGTCGTTTCTTCGGACGTGCTGGGACTTGGGAGGTGTCGACATTGATTGGGTCTCGAGAGGTGCCTGCTCTGTCAAGGGAGGCGGATCTGACTCCTTGAAAGGAATGGAGGAGAGGACAGAGGGTGTCGCCTAGTGTATTCATAGTTGCCTGGGCGAGTCTTGGTGGTAACAGGCTCTCATGGTGAGTAAGAGCTCCTCGTTGCATGTCCTCAGGGGCAGGAGTGGGTGAACGGGTAGCAACTGGAGAGTCTTTTGGAATGTCTGAGGGAGTGGAGGCATGGGTGTCGATCTTAGGGGACTCTGGAATGGAGATTGGAGCGGGAAAGTAGGTCCTCTCAGGGGAGTGAGGAGGTGGGGTCTGGAGAACAGGTGAGGGGGTTCTTTCCACCGTTACGGGCGTGTCCAGATGAGGGTCGAAGGGTATAGCGCAAGGGGCATCTCCTACATAGACCCTATATTCATGGATGCTCATGATCTCGAAAAATGGCTCCACAATGGGTCGGAGCAAGGTTTCATTGATGCAGTCCACTAAATATTCAAAACCCTCCTCATAGAGGAGGTCGAGGGTGAGGGAGCATGCTTCGTTCACTCCGGTTTGCATGGTGGCTACAAAGTGTTCAGGGGAGTCGTGGGGAACGAGTTGTTGGGCGGCAAGGTGGACAATCTGGTATGTTCGGAAAAGAGAGCATAAATCTTTGGTTTTCTTATCATAGTTGTAGTACAGGTCTAGTTCCATGCACAAGGTGAAAGCAGGGGTAGTCAGGACAGAGGTGAAGAGAATCCTCCTCAAATGAGGGGGGAGGTGATTGGAGCAGATGTAGTAGAAGTAGGGCAGTTCTAGATGGTTCTTTTGTGCCATAAGGGATTTGTAGGTTCCCCTGGCCATAATGCAGTTGCGATGGGTGTTCGAAGAGGAGGAATGTTGTTGGGTCATGATTTGTAGTGCCAGGGACAGCCACTGTATAGTCTATTGCAGAAGTATTGGTGTTCAAGGGGATGGGACGGAGGGAGGTCGTTGCGATAAAGGAAGAAGAATTTGTAGAAGGGAAGGCCTGGTTGGAATTTGAAATTTCTTCTCCGGAGCATTTACTGGGGGAAATCTTTTGGTCAAGTGGACTTATATTCGTCCAAGAGTATTTGTGCATGTTGGAGGTTTCCCTCCGGTTCCCAAGTGTTCTCTGCTGCGGAGTATCCTTTCCAGAATACTAGGTACTGCCTTCTTCCTCATGTTCCGCAGTGTGAGAGGATGGAATCTATTTCATACTCTTCTTCTCCACCAATCAATTCAGGCGGTGGGTCCGAGAAGTTGGGGCCGTGCTCCGCAGTCTCTTGATAAGGGGATAGGAGAGAGGCGTGGAAGACATCATGTATTTTCCAAGTGGGCAATAGTTTGAGGCGGTACGACACAGGGGAGATAACCTGTGTGATTTCAAATGGTCCTTCTCATTTAGGAGACAGCTTCCTTGATAGGTATCGCAGTCAAAGGTTTCTTCCCTCCAACCAGACTTTATCACCAACTTCCTAGGGGCGGAATCTGGAAGAAGTTCATTCCTTCATGATCCATTGGGTCTTTTCATGTGCAACGAGGGCTTCCCGTCGGGCTTCCTCTAGTTCTGACAGGCATGTTTCCAGGGCAGGGAGGAACGTCTTTCCGATTGAAGGATAGGAGCGGGGTTCATATCCCAGGATGAGGGAGAAAGGGGATTTCAGGGTGGAGGAGTGAATGGCAGAATTGTGGGAGAATTCCACCATGGCGAGTAGTTCTGCCCATTATTCTGGGTGTCTGTCACAGAATATGCGCAGATAGGTCTCAAGTTCTTGGTTTACTCATTTGGTTTCACCATTGGTTTGGGGGTGGTATGCGGAGGAGAGTTTTAGATCATATTTTAGGAGTCTCGCAAGTTCTTGTGCAAATGCGGATGCAAATTGAGGTCCTTTGTCGGAGATGCAGTAATCATGGAGTCCGTAATGTCAGAAAATGTTTGTGAAAAATAGTTGGGCAACCTTGGCGGCATCAATGTTTTTATTGCAGGGTATGAGGATTACCCCCTTAGTAAGCCCATGATCGACCATGACCATGATAGAATCGAAAGTAAGAGAGAGAGGGAGATCGGTGATGAGATCAACTGAGATCTGCTGGAAGGGGCGAGTGCAGGAGGAGGGGAGGGGTGTCAGTGCTGGAGTGGTGGGATGGGTATTGATTTTATTGGCCTGGCAAATCGCGCATCCTTGGATGAATTTGCAGATAAAGGTGGTCATGCCGGGCCACCAATAGTCACATTGCAACAGGTTGGTAGTACGGAAAATCCCCCCATGTCCCCCATGGTCGCTTTCATGAGTGAGGCAAACGAGCCCATGTGATGCAGGTTCTGGGATATAGAGGTGATGTTTATAGTGTAGCATCCCCCCATATATTCCCAGTTGTGTGGCAAGGATTTGGAAAGCAGAGGGGTGCTGTCATTTAGTGCTTTCAAGGTGGTGACGACCAGAGGATCTGCGGGGGTAGATTCAGTGATTTTCTCGACTAAAGCGATGTTGAGGTTTCGGAGGAAGATATCTTTGGGGAGAAGGGTAACCTCCTGATTGTCAGTGGAAGTATCCACTGTATCCCGTCGAGACAGGGTGTCAGCAGGCCCCATTTGTGTTCCTGGTACTGGGGAGAAATGGAGGTCGAAGTCCTGAAGGAACAGCATCCATCGTGCCTGTCTTCTGGAGAGTTTTTGTGGAGCTTTGAAATATGCAAGGTTGATTGTTACAGGAAGTCCTGTTCCTTGCAAGTAGTGCTTCCATTCGTCCAGGGCGCGAATAACCCCCAGGAGTTCTCGATCGTAGATATCATAGTTTCGTTCCGCAGGTGGTGATAGGGTTTTGGAGAGGTAGGCGCAAGGGTGTAGATCTCCGTTGCTGTCGTTTTGCATGAGGACAGCTCCTATAGCTGTTAAGGAAGTGTTGGTCATCACGGTGAAGGGTTTCGTGACATTGGGCATTTGAAGGACTGATTTCTGGATGAAGGTTTGCTTGATGGTTAGGAAGGCTTCTTTGCATTCTTTCATCCACTCCCATTTTGCTCCTTTTCTGGTTAGGTCATGTAGCGGTCTTGCTTTGGTGGAGAAGTTGGAGATGAACTTCTGATAGAAGTTGCAGAACCTGATGAATGATCGGACTGCTTTGACCAATTTTGGGGGTTGCCATTCGTTTATGGCTTTCAATTTGACTGGGTCCATCTGGATCCAGTCAGCTCTAATGATCATTCCAAGGTATTCCACTTCCACTTTGTCGAAGAAGCACTTCTTCAATTTCAGGGATAGTCTATGTTCTCAGAGTCTTTGGAGGACTCGACAAGTCCGTTCTTGGTGTACTGTTGGATCACTAGAATGGATGAGGATATCGTCCATGTAGATGATTAACCATCCTTCAGCGAGAAGGTCCGCGAAGGTACATATGGTTCATCAGAGCCTGGAACGTTGCTGGGGAGTTGCACATGCCAAAGAACATTACTGTTGGTTCAAACAGTCCCATTGGTGTTATAAACGCGGCCTTCCATCTGTCCTGTGGTTTGATAAGGACATTGTTGTATCCCCATCGGATATCCATTTTGGTAAAAATGGATGATCCCTTGAGTTGGTCGATGAGATCAGAAATAAGGGGAAGTGGGTAGGCATTTTTGATGGTATGGGAGTTGAGATATCGATAGTCCTGACATGGGTGTACCGATCCATCCTTCTTTGGTACGAAAAAGAATGGGGATGCCTGTGGAGATTTGGATGGGATGATTTTCCTGGATTTCAGATGTTCCTCGATGAAATCTTTGCAGGCTTTTTTCTCCTTGGGGTTTAGAGGATATACCTTGGCCACTTTTGGTATGAAGATTGAGTCGAGGTCCACTCCATGGTGAAATGGTCGGGATGGTGGTAACTTGTCTCTCTCTCGTTCAGCAAAGATGTCAGCGAAGTCTTTATACTCCAATGGAAGTATTTCTTCCTTGGGTTTTTCTTGGGGAGCAAGTTCGGTGGCGAGTGTGGTTTTCCTAAGGGTCTCTATCTTTTTGTCCATTTTCTTTCTCCACATCTTGGCTATCTTCTCATCTGGATCCAGGTCCAGGTATCGGACGAGGTATCTTTGGCATATTGCCTTTGGGAAGTCGTGTTGTGGGGTTTTTGGTTTGTCAGGCAGGGCGACTTCTCCTGTGGTCCAGTTTATCGAGGGGTTGGTTTTTCGGAGCCAAGTTATGCCAAGAATTAGGTTTTCTTTTCCACAGTTGATGACGAGGAATTCTCTCTTCTCATTCACTTCTCCGATCCGAATGGTAAGGATCACCTTGTGGCGGATGATTCCTCCTATGTTTGGGGATCCATCGGCATTTTGTGCCTTCTTTGGTTTATCCAGTCGGATCTGCTTGTATCTTTTCTTCTTCACTAGATCGCGATCTATGAAGTCTCCACTTGCTCCGCAATCAATGAGGGCAAACGTGTCGATGATTTGGTTGTTTTCTTGTTCAAACAGTGAGATAGGGATTCACATAGATTCACTGTTTGGATCTGACAAGAACACTGGTGCTATTACTTTGGGATTGGAGAGCGTCAACCCTTTCCTCCTGTTTAAAAATCCTTCTTTGGGATTTCTTCTTCTTCAACCCAGGTTGTGGCAACGGTTTCCAGTTTGTTGATATCATAGAGGATGTCGAGTGTGCGTATGAGTTCCTCCTCAGTAACACCCCTTTCTTTTAGGGTGTCCTGGTATTCTTCGAACTTGGTCTTTCGGACCTGTTCTTTCCTGGTGGGGTTCCTCTGTGAGCGAGGAGGGGCCCATTTGTTGCTCTTTCCTTGTCCCTCAGGACGTTGGTCTCGGGTGTGTTTCCAAGGGCAATATCCTACCCGGTGGCATCTGAAACACTTGTCATTCTTCAAATGTTCTGCCTTTTCTACTGGTGAAAGCTGGGTGGAATTGATGCGAACAGCATCAATGTCCATAGCGTTAGGATCTCTGGTAGGTCTTCCTTTGATCTGGAAGTCCACCCTTCGTCCTTTTCACAGATCCTCAATCCTTTTGTTCTGGGCATGGAATACTCTGGCAAGCCTAAACCATTCGGAGAGTTTGTCAGGAATGGGGTTGATGGAGAGGATCTTTGTGGAGATGTCGGGGTCCAGTCCTTTCATGAGGTAGTTTATCTTGGTTAGTTCGTCTTCTATTCCCGCTATGGCCTCTGCGGCCTGGAAGACTGTGATGTAGTTGGTGTATCCGGCATCGCTCTTCCCTATCTGTACTAACTTGTCTAATTGATCCCTGGCTTGGTTCTTGTAGTCGAAGGGGAAGAAGGTTTTCTTGAATAGTTCCATGAACTTGGCGAAGGTTAAATCTTTTATGGTGTTGTTGGCAAGCTGCATGTAGATGGATTTGGAGAAGGCACTTCCTCGACCCTTGCTCATTTTGGCGAGGGCAGTTAAGACCTTGGTGTTTTCATTGTAGAACTTTTAGTTCATATTGAAGTAGGCTGTCATGGCCATCTTCCAACATATGGCATCCTTTGGATCTCCAGAGAAATCTGCTAGGAGTCCTGCTTTGAGTTCTATGTCTTTGCTTCCGTGGTCTGACATTTCAATGTCGGGGTGAGGTTCTTCTTGTGGTGGGGGTAGCGGTTGTCTATGGGTAGGTGGTGCCTCTTGGATCCTCCAGTCAATAGAGGGGATTGGTGCTGGGAGAGCAAAGAGGTCAGTTGGTGTAGGAGTGTCATCTGATGAATCAGAAGGGGGACGTATGGTCCGTCCTCATCGAGATCCTTGTCCAGAAATGGTGGGCATATCTTTCTGTCAGGAGACAGAGATGAGGTTGAAGAGCTAGTTCTTTTGTTAATGCTGGGTGTCGGAATGTAGCACAGCGAACACTCGAAGTAGTTCAAAGACTTGTTGTGGGTGAAGCAAAGAGAAGAAGTGTCTCACTACCCAATGCGCACACTTGGGATTCGTGAATGTGCTAAGTAACAACACTGGATTGCGTAGAACTAGCTGGGGAAATACAGGCGAAGTCTGGTAGCTACTTATATGATGTATGATACTGTGCAATCCAGTGAGCGCAGTAAGGGCACTGTGACTGCGCACTGCATAAGGCGATGTGCGCAGTATGGGCTATGTATCGATGAGTAAAGGAACACAAGTCATCATATAAGGAGAATGATGACGAGGAGGGATTTGGTCCATTATGTAAGAAAAGGTAAAGCGTGACTCAACAAGTGTTCGTCTGGCGTACGTAAGGCATGACTCAACAAGTGTTCGTCAGGCGTACGTAAGGCGTGACTCAACAAGTGTTTGTCAGGTGTATGTAAGGCGTGATTCACCAAGTGTTCATCAGGCGTTCGTAAGGCGTGACTCAACAAGCAAAGTGAAAGGATGAAAGAAACCTAATAGGGAGAAGAAGATAGGTGTCTTGCAAAGACACGAGAAGAGACAATGAGTCCATAGACATAAGGAAAAGAGGGGTTATAAGGGAAGATCGTAACAAAGGGTATGATTAATAACCCAGACCTTCAACCAAATGTGACCATTAACCATTGGATCGCGGATATCCTCCTTTTCCATTTTCATCTTGTCCATGTCCCTGTGGATCATCATATAGGTGCGGATGGATTATCACACTGCCCTCCTACTGAGGAGGATATACTGGAACATGATGACATAGAGGATTGGCTTGACAAATCCTATTCCTTCTCCATGCAATTGCTAAATGATCAATCCTATTTACCAGCTCAGCTTGTCCTTCCAGGCCATCCTCACAGGTGCGCTACTGGACCAGCTACCCCTGTGCACTTGTACTCGTATGATTGCCTGTATTTGGCCATTGAGCCACTTGTGCTCTCCACAGATCCCCCTCCCCTCTCCCAATCCAATGGCACACAAACAACAACCCACCTCTGGATGACCCAGACTTTCCCGGAGATGAACCATCTGATGATGACTCAGATCATCCTCCCAATGACCTCTTCTCTGAAGACTCCGAGAGCAAGTATGTCCCCCAGGACGCGCTTACTCAACTTGCGAGCGCATTGTCAAGATCCCTTCTATCCAGCATTCTCCAAAAGGCATCCAGTGGGATGCTAGGCTCAAACAAATTATCATATTCCTTGAGTCTAGTGTTTGCCTCTCCAGGATGTCTGATCAGGAGTTCGCTGCATTTATCTCATCTGCTACACATTTTTTTCTCCTCCATGGAAACCTTTGATGTCAGGAATCACATGGTTGCCATCAGCTAGTCGTCCTGGAAGACCATTGTTTCGCACTCATTAAGCAAGTGCATGATGACCTGGGGCACAAGGATGCCTATACTGTGTGGACACAGCTTTTGTTGTGCTTCTGGTGGCCTATGCTTACTGAAGACATCAAATGGTATGTACACACCTGTCACCAATGCCAACTTCACCAAACTGTCAAACTCCACATTCCCCCATCCATACCCAACATGGTTGATTTTTTCCACAAGGCACATACCGACACCATGTTTATGCCTTGTACTGGCAGCTATTGCTATATTGTGCAAGCTTGTTGTGTGATGTCTGCATATCCCAGGTTTCGCATGTTACACTCCAAAAACACTACTGCCCTTGCCCATTTTATCTTTGAGGACATTCTCTATCGTTGGGGACCTCTTGTGGAGATTGTTACTGACAATGCACCAGCTTTTGTGCAAGTGCTCAACATCCTCTCTTTGCATTATCATATCCACCATATCTGTATCTCCCCCTACAATTCACAGGCCAACAGTGTGGTCAAATGGTGTCATCTTGATGTCTGGGAGGCCATCATCAAAACTACCCAGGGGGAGGAATTGCATTGGCCTCATGCAGCTCATTCTGTCTTTTAGGTGGAACAAGTTACAATCATCAAATCTGTCAGGTTCTCACCGTACTTCATGGTACATGGTGTTGAACCTCTTTTTCATTTTGACCTATCAAAGCAACTTATCTTGTCCCTCTTCCTGATGATCAACCACTAACAACATCAGGACTTATAGCATGGCATATGAAGTGTTTTCAGAAGCATTATGAGGACCTTGCACAAATACACAAGACTATCCTCAAAGTGTGTTATGAATCCATAAAGCATTTCAAAGCATCATTCAAGAGCCGCATCAAGGATTATGACTTCAAGCCTGGTACTCTGATACTAGTGCACAATTCACAAGTCAAAAAAGAGCTGAACTGAAAGATGAAACCAAGGTACATGGGTCCTATGGTAGTCCTTTGCCAGATGACCAGTGGGTCTTATATCTTGGCAGAGTTGGATGGGTCTGTCTCACAGCTGTGTTACATGGCTTTCCATTTAATTCCCTATCATTCACATTCTTGTACCTCACTTTCTGTTTCAGATCTTACTGGTTTAGATGAAGAAGAACTTGACAATCTGGTAGGAATAGAAGGCGAATTGGAGGATTATGAAGGTGATCCTGGTCTAACCAACCAAGATGCCTGACATCTCTTTCCTATTATCATATACCCAAACCTGATACATATCTGTTTTATCCCAGGTTTCATCTGGTGCTCATTTTCATCCTGGGATTAGTCTTGTGGTTATCTGTCTTACCCCAGGTTTTGTCTGGTGATACATTATGATCAGAAAAACAACAAACTGTCAAACATACTTAGATCTCTCTCTCTCTCTCTTGTATCATAAGTTAAAAAGAAACAAAACAAAGAAACATCCAATAGACAATCACAACAGAAGCGCTACATTATCATCTTTTATTCTTGCATTTACGCTCAAAAATATAAAACCATCACTTTTACTATGAAACAGGTGTCCTACATCATTATTTAATCTGCAATTTCTTTTGCACAATGGACACTGCACACCATCCTTACTTTCTGTGTCAACAGGGTTTAATGTGGGCCGCATATGTAGTGTTAGAATAACGAGGCTAAACTTTCAATCTCTTTTATCATGATTTCATTTTTGCTTACTGTATTTTGCTTTTTCCTCAGACACCGGCGATGTGTTTGTGTTTGTGGATTCAGATGGATTTATCGGACATATGTGGATTCAGATGACATTTGCGATTTTACAAGGATATATGGAGGAACAAGTATATACAGATGGCGACTATCTACTTGAGCTCGTCCAGTGCCTTCACCAAGACATCCACCTCTCTCTCCACCTTCAGAAGGTGCACTTGTATTGCACACACCTTCACCTTCAGCTCATGGAGCTGGTCCTTCTTTGCCTTTTTTGGGGTGACTGTTACGATCCTGGTCGACGCCCGGACTATTTGTTTTTCTTCACCTTACTTTTCCCCTTCATTACAGAGGAAGAATGTAGATGCCTAAGAACAAGGGTCTACCATTCATTCATTTCATCCTTTTGTCTTTGACCGGAACCACACCAGAACCACATGGAACCACATTCATCCTTTCATCATCGACTGGAACCACACAGAACCATGTTTGGCACTTACCACCTCCTATCGTTAACATTGTTCCACCTCGGAACCACAAAGGACCTTCCCCTTCTCCTTGGCAATGCCTTTCTGATGCATTGCCTCATATCCCTTGACTATGCAGTACGCATTGCTTTACGCAGCACGCATTGCTTTATGCAGCACGCATTGCTTTACGCAGCATGCATTGCTTTACACAGCACGCATTGCTTTACGCAGCACGCATTGCTTTATGCAGCATGCATTGCCCTATGCAGCACGCAGCATGCATTGCTTACCACTGCCTTACACAGCCTCCCAGCCTAGTATAAGTAGTCTACCCTCTTCTCTGGCATTCCCCAGCCAGTTCTACGCACTTGGATGTACTTCTCTCCTCTAGTACCTTCCTATGCAATGTCTGGTCTCCTAAAGTACTTGTGTGTGACAATGCTTTGAGGTTCTTGTCACACCAACGTCTGGAGCCACGTATCAAGTGCTCTCAGTTCTCAAGAAGTGCTAGAGAGAGCAGTTATATCCTCAGCGTTATTTGTTCCCAAGATTCGTTTGTACAACCTCATGGTGACAAATCAATGAATCTAACAGTGACTGTGACCTCACTGTCTGTCAGCTCAAGGTCGGCCTTGATGTGTTGGTGCTTGATGCCCCACGATTTCCACTCTATTCATGATGTTAGTACTGTTTGAGTTCCTACCATGTCACTTACCTGGGAGCACACATGATGCGCTCAGCCCCACTTCACCTGCCTTCAACACGCATTTTGGGCACGAGTATTCACACCATTGCCTCACCACTTAGCACATGTTACACACACCAACATGGGGCCCTGCGCACAGGTAGCAGAACTTGACACACCTGGCACACTTGGTCTCATATAAGATCTCTACATGGTGGTTGTCTTCCTCCTTGCTAATGGAGTCCACATGCACTCACTATATGCACATTAGCTGTGATGGGAAATGACGAAGATGGAACTTATCTTGGATCCTGTGAACCTGCTCAACATCACTGGCAAGTTCATCATCAGAGGGTTCATGCCCTCATCCTCAACCACCACATCTTCATTGATCATCCTCATCATCCTTGTCATCCTCCTCCTCCATTGCTGGTTTCTGGCATAGTGGCACAATTACCACAGAGGGCTTAGCCTGTGCCTTCACCTTGGCCCACACCTTCTCCTCCTCCTCAGCCCTCCATTTTGCCTCCACAGCCTTTCACTCTGCCTCAATCCTTGCCTCCATCATGGCTTCCCAGTGTGTTGCATACCTGCCAGCCTCCTTGATCGCAGCCATGACATCAAGAGGCAACAGCAGTACTGCCTGCAACATGCAAGCCTCCACCATCACTGCCCTGAGTTTATTCTGGGCTTTTGTTAGTGTGAATCAATGTGTGATGAACTGTCACGTACTGTTTTCCATGACCAGGCAACCGCCCACATCTCCTGCTCCTCCCTAAGCTCCTCCTTATTGTCTGGGTGTGTCTTCACTTCCACCTCGATCGCGTTGTATGCCTTCTTGATGTGTTCCAACACTAGCTCTTGCAAGGATGGGTTGGACTCGAGGGCCTCATTGAGGAAGTCTTGCAAGTCGTTAGTCAACATGGTGATGGTAGAAGGTAGAAAGGAATGAATGTGGAGTTGTTGCACTGCACAACTTATATACATGATCAACCACTTACCTCATCAGCAGACAATGGCATGGAAGTTTTGCTCACTTCGAATGCTTCCGCATGTTTGCATTTGACACGCACCTCGTTTATTTCCATATTCCCACACTCACATGACTGACTGGGGACAGTCAGTAGCAAAGACCCCCTTGGATGTAGAGAGCCATAAGTCTCTACTCTTGCATATCATCTAATCATCACCTGGGTCGTTCTCCATCCTTATCCTTATCCCCTTCCTAACATTTTCACCTTCTACCACAGCCATCTAAAGTCATTTCCTGTCATATCCCAAATCTTCGCCAAGTCCAACTCCGGTTCTCCGGTCATTCCTCCGATCTCTTCTTGACAACTCCAGCACATTCTCGCGCACTCCGTACTTCTGTTCCTCCGGACTTCTCTCTTTAGTATAGTTTCATTCTTATGCTGTTCTCCATTCTGATTTGTAATACCTCCGAATACCAGTGCTTGCTTAGCAGCACTGCTCCGGCTATGTTTCTTCCATCTCCGTTCCACTTACCAATCCCTTAGTAAACTCCATTACTAATCTGTCTCCATCCTCTGTATATAAACCTGTAGTTTGTCCTCTTTGTACTTTAGTCGAATATCAAATTGAGTTACCTCTCAATCAAGTCCTCATCAATCCTCTGACTCAACTCCGAGTCTCTCCTGATCCTTTCTCTTTGGATCACCCTCCAGTACTTAGATCCTTCACGGTTCTTCGTACAACTCCGACCTCCGCAAATTCGGGACACGCGGATTCAGTAAGGGCGCAGCACATAAGCTAAAGCCAAGTCCCGTCCGACCGCATCGTTCCGGAGTTCGTTCCGGAGCATCGGACCAGTCTCTAACAGACAACAGCACAATGCATCTTATTTTCTGTCCAACCAACAACATGGTGGCCAATATGCTTACCAAAGTGCTTCCATCCCCCAAGGTCAAGCACTTCACCACAGAACTCAGCCTATGCACAGCTTGAGGGGGAGTGTTGGAAATAGGCAAGCATGTGCATAGGCACATATGATCAGTTACATGATGTTGCTGATATACCCCTTGACTCAAAGAGTTTGTTTTTGATTGCCATGACTGGTGTAACACCCATCACTGTGCATTTCATTGTAGACATTTTATCAAATTACTATTTCAAATGTTACAAATGCCTTTTCGTATATATAGTTGTCATACTACAGATTGTCACCTCAATCCATTGCCATCTCACACATGACTGAGGTGAGTTATATACTGTTTACTTCTTATCTATTGAGACTTATCTATTTGGTAGTCCTGCTGTCTCTCGGTAGGTAATTCATTAGTCCATTTCCATCTCGCACACAACTAAGTACCACTGTCTCTCAATAGCCGTGTGCAATCATTTTATTTCTTCACCTTTTGCAAAGCATTTACTGGGGGAAAGTCTCTAGGTCAAGGGAGCTTATATTTGTCCAGGAGAGTCTGTGCATGTTTGAGGTTGCCTTCTGATTCCAAGATGTTCTCTGCTGTGAAGTATCCTTTCCAAAATATGAGGTACTGCCTTCATCCTCGTGTTCCACAGTATGGAAGGATGGAGTCAATTTCATATTCTTTTTCTCTGCTGATCAACTTGGGTGGTGGATCCAAAAAGTTAGGGCTGTGCTCTACAGTCTCTTGATAAGGGGATAGGAGGGAGGTGTGGAAGACATCATGTATCTTCCAGGTCAGTGGCAATCAAAGGCAATACAATAGTGGTGTTCACGGTGACAAATTTTGGCACGAAACCCTACGAAACCCTATGAAACCCTAGCTAAACCCTAGCCTGCAATTTGACTGGATCTGACCTGATGTTTAAACTCAGCTGTGTCGGCACTGATGGCACAATCACCCAAGCTTGCTCGAAAAAATTCCAAGTATATCATTGACAATGTGGAACTGTGTGATGCTAGATAGCACAGAGAAAGAAAAAATAGTTCCCAGTAATCTTCCTTCTCGCTGATTCCCTACTGCTCCACCCACAGGAAGATTTTGACCACTCTAGCCCAAACAGCAACCAAAATTGTTGAGCGACAAATCAAGGTGTATTGAACAATAAATGCAAAAGCGGAGAACAGGAACTTTAGATCTCCGATTAAATGCTGCCTCTTTTGAGCAAGCTCGGGTGGTTGTGCCGTCGGTGCCAACACAGCTGAGTTTAAACATTAGGTCAGATTCAGTCAAATTGCAGGCTAGGGTTTAGCTAGGGCTTCATAGGGTTCTGTAGGTTTCGTGCCAAAATTTGTCACCATGAACACCACTAATATAGGGAAGATGACCTGTGCAATTTCAAACAGTCCTTCCTGTTTGGGGGATAGCTTCTTGGATAGATATCGGAGGTGGAGGTTCTTTCCTTCCAGCCACACTTCATCTCCTACTTTCCAAAGGTGGAACCTGGATGAGGTCTGTTCCTTCATGATTCGTTAGGATTTTTCGTGTGCTGCTAAGGCTTCTCATCAGGCTTCCTCTAGTTTGGATAGGCACATCTCTAAGGTAGGGAGGAACATCTTTCCAATTGGAGGATAGGAGCAGGGCTTGCATCCAAGAATGAGGGTAAAAGGGGACTTTTGGGTGGAAGAGTGGATGGTGGAATTATGGGAAAATTCCACCATTGAAAGTAGTTTTGCCCATCGTTTTGGATATCCATCACAGAATATGTGTAAGTAGGTCTCATCAGCATATGCCATCTTTGATAAGCATCTATTCCCTTGCTGTCCCAATGCCAAGCTGTACCAGCCTCTTCCTAGGTCTTGTTAACGCTGGGCATCAGAATGTAGCACAGTGAACACTCGAAGTAGTTCGAAGACTTGTTGTGGGCGAAGCACAGAGAAGAAGTGTCTCACTACCCAATGCGCACACTTGGGGCTCGTGAATGTGCTAAGTAACAATGCTGGATTGTGTAGAACTAGCAAGGGAAATACAGGCAAAGCCAGGTAGCTGTTACGATTTTCCCTTGTAACCCCTCTTTTCCTTATGTCTATGGACTCATCATCTCTCCTCGTGTCTTCGCAAGACACCTATCTTCCTCTCCCCATTAGGTTTCTCTCACCTTTTCGCTTTGCCTGTTGAGTCACGCCTTACAAACGCCTGACGAACGCTTATTGAGTCACGATTTACCTTTTGCTTACTTAACCTTACGAACGCTTGATGAACACTTGTTGAGTCACGCTTTACCTTTTGCTTACTTAACCTTACGAACGCTTGACACACATTTGTTGAGTCACGCTTCACCTTTTCTTACTTAACAGACCAAACCTCTCCTCATCACCATTCTCCTTATATGGTGACTCGTGTTCCTTTACCCATTGATACACCGCTCATACTGCGCACATCGCCTTATGCAGTGCACAGTTACATAGCCCTTACTGCGCTCACTGGAATGCGCAGTATCATACATCATATAAGTAGTTACCAGACTGCACCAGTATTTCCCCAGCTAGTTCTACGCAATCCAGCATTGTTACTTAGCACAAACCACGAGTCCCAAGTGTGCGCATTGGGTAGTGAGACACTTCTTCTCTTTGCTTTGCCCACAACAAGTCTCCAAACTACTTCAAGTGTTTGCTGTGCTACGTTCCGACGCCCAGCGTTAACAGTAGCTACTTATATGAATCAGGGTGCTGCTTAATCCTGTATGCACAGCATGGGCTATGTTGCTGCGTACTGTGTAAGGCAGGGTGCGCAGTATCAAAGGCTATGTGGATGAATAAGGAGCACGAGTCATCACATAAGGAGAGTGATGACGAGGAGAAATTGATCCATTATGTAAGAAAGTGTGGTTCCGAAGGATTCCGAAGGAATTCCTGTGGTTCCGGTCAAAGATGAAAAGGTTAAACAGTAAGATGTAATGGAATGTGGTTCCAGTCGAAGGTGAAAGAGTGAGATGCTGAGTTAAAGTGAGATGTGGTTCCGGTAGATTCCAGTTCGGAACCAGAAGAACTAACTGGGGAAAGAAGATAAGTGTCTTGCAAAGACACAAGGAGAAACGATGAGTCCATAGACATAGGGAAAAGACAGGTTGTAAGGAAAAACTGTAACATTACCCCCTTCATAGCGTTGAAGCACCTGCTCAACAATCTGGCCTGTCGACATCCCCCTCATTGACCTCGTAGTTGGTGAAGTTGAGGTCGTTATCGAGAAAGCCATCATCATGGTCGAGCCCGTTGTAAACTGGGCAATTGGCGCGAATGTGTCCATATTCATTGCATTCCCCGCATCGCCTTCGTGGACATTTGGCCGGGACATGCCCTGGGGCATGTTTGTGACACCAGGGGCAGGTGTACTTCCCACAAAAGACGCGGAGATGATCTGGTTTTCCGCATTGGTGACAGCAGAGTCATTTCTTAGAGGGTCGTTCAGGGACATGGGAAGTGTCAACATTGATGGGGTCTCATGAAGTTTCCTGCTCCATCCAGGGATGCAGACCTCGAACCTCAAAAGGAATGGAGTATGGGTTGGAGGGTGTCTGCCAATGTGTTCATGGTTGCTTGGGGAAGTCTGGGTGGTAACAGGCTCTCATGGCAAGTAAGAGCTCTTTGTTGCATGTCCTCCAGGGCAGGAGTGGGCAAACGAGTGACAACTGGAGAATCTTCTGAAACGTTGGAGGGAGCATGAGTGTCAATCTTCGGGGATTTTGGAATGGAGATTGGAGTGGGAAAGTATGTTCGCTCAGGGGAGTGAGGAGGTGGGATCTGGAGGATGGGGGAAGGAGTTCGTTCTACGGTTACTGGTGTATCCAAGTGGGGGTCGAAGGGTATAGCACAAGGGGATTGCTGGGTCATGATTCATAGTGCCAGGGGCAGCCAATGTATAGTCTGTTACAGAAGTATTGGTGTTCAAGTGGATGGGACGGGGGGAGGTCATTGTGATAGAGGAAGAAAAACTTGTAGAAGGGGAGACCTGGTTGGAATTCAAAGTTTCTCTTCCGGAGCATTTACTGGGGGAAGTCCTGTGGTCAAGCAGACTTATATTTGTCCAGGAGTGTTTGTACATGTTGGAGGTTTCCCTCTGATTCCCAAGTATTTTCTGCTGTGGAGTATCCTTTCCAGGATACTAGATACTGCCTTCGTCCTCGTGTTCCGCGGTGTGAGAGAATGGAATTTATTTCATATTCTTCTTCTCCGCCGATCAGCTCGGGCAGTGGATCCAAGAAGTTGGGGCTGTGTTCCACAGTCTCTCGATAAGGGGATAAGAGAGAGGTGTGGAAGACATCATGTATTTTCCAGGTGGGCGGTAGTTTGAGGCGGTATGACACAGGGGAGATAACCTGTGTGATTTCAAATGGTCCTTCTCGTTTGGGGGATAATTTTCTTGACAGGTACCACAGTCGAAGGTTTCTTCCTTCTAGCCAGACTTTGTCACTGACTTCCCAGGGGCGGAACTTGGAAGAGGTTCATTCCTTCATGATCCGTTGGTTTTTTCATGTGCAGCAAGGGCTTCCCGTCGGGCTTCCTCTAGTTCTGATAGGTGTGTCTCCAAAGCGGGAAGGAACATCTTTCCGATTGGAGGATAAGAGCGGGGTTCATATCCCAGGATGAGGGAGAAAGGGGATTTCAGGGTGGAGGAATGAACAGCTGAATTGTGGGAGAATTCCGCCATGGGAAGTAGTTCAGCCCATTGTTCTGGGTGCCCGTCACAGAATATACATAAATAGGTTTCAAGTTCTTGGTTTACTCATTCAGTTTCTCCATCAGTTTGGGGATGGTATGCAGATGAGAGCTTTAGATCATATTTTAGAAGTCTGGCGAGTTCTTGTGCAAAGACAGATGCGAATTGGGGTCCCCTGTTGGAGATGCAGTGGTCGTGGAGTCTGTAGTGTCAGAATACATTTGTGAAAAATAGTTGAGCAACTCTGGCGGCATCAATGATTTTATGGCAAGGGATGAGGATTACCCCCTTAGTAAGCCCATGGTCGACCACGACCATGATAGAATCGAAGGTGAGAGAAGGAGGGAGATTGGTGATGAGGTCAACCGAGACCTGCTGGAAAGGGTGAGTACAAGTAGAAGGAAGGGGAGTCAACGCCAGTGTTGTAGGGTGAGTATTGATTTTATTAGCCTGACAGACCGCACATCCTTGAACGAATTTGCAGATAAAGGTGGTCATGCCAGACCACCAATAATCGCGCTGCATGAGGTTGGTAGTACGAAAGATTCCACCGTGTCCTCCATGGTCGCTTTCATGTGTGAGGCGGACAAGTCCCTGTCATGCTGGTTCCAGGATATAGAGATGATGTTTGTAGTGTAGCATGCCATCAGTGTAATCCCAGTTGTGTTGTCGACCCTAATCCAATACTGGACACAGGCGCACACAGTTGATACTGACTAAGAGGCAAGAGGAGTTGAGGGGAAAATCAACGAGAACTTGACTGAAGTTCTACGTTGAGATGCATTGGTTTATATACTATACAAATGCTGTGCTAATGGTCCGTGCGCATGTGGCTATACAAGTCTGCCCTAAGGTATGACGTCATAGAATGTTCTGGAATGATTATGTAAGAATGTCACGTGACCGTGAGAACCTAAAGTGGTCCGTGACTTGAAAATGCTAAGTTCGTGTCTGACTCTATTCAGCGCTAAGCGCTATATCACAAGGGATCAGATAAGATAAAAGATTAGATAAGCGTAAAATTGACAACATTACCCCCCTTCTAGTCCTCGACTTCCAGGCGAGAGAAAGGTGGATGTTCAACCGTTGTCAAGTTTTCGAACGGTTTGAAGAGTCCGTCAAAGAGAGTGCGCGTCATGTTGAGCCTGCGCGGGGCGGAGGGGTGAGACTTGTAAAAGTCCGAAATAGACGCCTTTGCGTTTTTAAGATGAGACGCTGGTTCCCATGTGCGATCTTCTTCATTTTCGCCCTTCCAATGGACGAGAAATTCGATGCGCCCGCGCCGGAGACGAGAGTCGACGACGTAATCAACTTCGTATTCTTCGTGCCCCTCATCGGTTACGTCGACCGGCCCTGGGGTTGCCGAAGGTTGAGAAGGGAATTTTTCTAAATAGGGTTTGATGCGGCTAACGTTCACTGTCGGGTGAATGCGCATCGTTTTGGGTAAAGCGAGCATGTAGGCATTAGGTCCAGCCGTTGCCGTAATTAAATAGGGTCCAATCCAGCGTTCCATCAGTTTCTTAGACTGCCTGGGAAGGCGGAGATTGGTCGTGGATAGCCAGACACGTTGTCCGACTGAGAAGGAGGGTGCATCGGAACGTAGTTCGTCCGCGTGTTTCTTCATTTCAGCTTGGGCCTTCTTCAGGTTGTCAAGCGTTGTTTGAAGTTTCGTGGCAAAATCCATTGCCGCGGGGGAAGAAGAGATTTTGGGTTCAATACCCATGCGTGGTACGTATGTTTTCGTCAATGAAAACGGGGAAGTGCCGGTGGCGGAATGAATGTGGTTGTTATAACTAAACTGGGCGATGGCTAGCCAATCAGCCCATTCATCTTGTTTTTCGTGGGAGAATATTCGTAAAAACGATTGTAATTTGCAGTTCAACCACTCGGTTTGTCTGTCCGTTTGGGGATGGAATGCCGTAGACATACGGAGTTTGATCGAGAGCATGGAACTTAGTTCCTTCGTGAATTGTGCGGCGAATTGTGGGCCACAGTCCGAAACGACAGAGGAGGGGAGTCCATGATGTTTCCACACGTTATCCCGATATAACTTAGCGGTTCCCAGGGCTGTCACGGACTTGACCGTGGGAACAAATTCAGCTTCTTTGGATAATTTATCAATTATGACTAAGACTGTGTCGAAGCCATTGGATGGGGGAAGATCGGTGATGAAGTCCACGGAAATGTCCGTCCATGGCTTCATGGGAATTGGGAGGGGTATTAATTTTCCGCTTGGGTGTTGAGTGGAACCTTTGGCCTGAGCACAAGCCTCGCATCTTTTTACGTACTCCTTGATATGATCGCGGAGGTTTTCCCAGATGTAGGATCTGGAGATAAGGGCCCATGTGCGGTCCGTACCTCCGTGTCCGGCGAAAACTGAATCGTGGAAGAATTCCAGGATATCCTGTCGTAATCGTCCTACATTGGGAACGAAGATTTTGTCCTTAATGCGGAGGACACCTTCTTCGTCTGCTACTACTCCTTTTGATAGTTCACTTTCTTTTAGTAAAGCTACCGCTTCTTTCACTTTCTTTTCAAGGACCATTCCTGGGTCCGAGATTAAACCTTGTATCCATTCGGGTTTTAACAGGGTTACTGCTTTGTTGTCGTTTTCGATGCCGATCGTGTGATCTTCTCGTCGAGAGAGAGCATCGGCTTTTCCCATTGCAGTGCCTGGTTTGTTCATCAAACGGAAGTTGAACCTTGTGATATATTGTTGCCAACGTGCTTGTCAGCGCGTGAGATCCTGCGATTTCATGAAATATTGGAGATTCGCATAATCAGTCCAGATCTCAAATTGGTGTCTAGCTCCTTCAAGGTAATGCCGCCAGACTTCTAAACCTTGTATTATCGCCAACATTTCTTTGTCGGCTATGGGATAGTTCCTTTGAGTGCTATCCATGGCGTGTGAGAAGAATCCCACAGGATGCCAACGTCCTTCTTTTTCTATCGAGAGGACACCTTCTGTGGCAAAGTCCAAGGTGTCCGTTTCCATCCGGAATTGTTGGTCTATATCCGGGTAGGCTAGAACTGGGGCGGTGGTGAAAGCTTCCTTAAGCGCGTCGAAGGCGCCTTGTTCTGCTTCTTCTCACTGCCACACTTGTTCCTTTTTCGTGAGATCGTGTAGGGGTCGTGCGATCGCCGAAAAGTCTTTGATAAATCTTCGATAGAAGTTCGCTAGTCCTAGGAAACTTCTCACTCCTTTTACGTTTTTGGGTGTAGGCCATCCTTTCACAGCTTCCACCTTGCTGGCTTCCATTTTTATGCCGTACTCATTTACCAGCATACCCAAGAACTCCACTTCTTTAGCGTGGAACGTGCATTTCTCAGGTTTAATGAAGAGATCATTTTCTTTTAATCTCCGTAGGACTTCTAAGACGATTCGATCGTGTTCTTCGATATCGTCGGATTTGGTAAATATCATTAGGTCATCGATGTAGATAATGACCACGTTGTCCATATCAGCAAAGATCTCGTTCATCATTTGCTGGAAAGTACTTGGGGAATTGCACTGCCCAAAGTACATTACGAGAGGCTCAAAAACTCCTTTTGGCGTAACGAATGCGGCCTTCCATTCGTCGCCTTCCTTGATTCTTATGTTATTGTACCCCCATCGGAGGTCCATTTTAGTGAACATCTTAGCACCTTTCAACTTGTCCACTAGTTGAGAAATGAGGGGCAGCGGATAGCTGTTCTTTATTGTCCACTCATTTAGGTATCGGTAGTCTTGGACCATGCGTTTCTTTCCATCTTTCTTGGGAATGAAGAACACTGGTGCCGCTTGAGGGGACTTAGAAGGTCGGATATATCCCTTCCGTAATTGGTCTTCGACGAAGCTGTTGACTTCGTCTACTTCTACAGGTGTCATATTGTATAATTTGCCCTTTCTGGGGACAAATCCTTCCTTCATGTCGATTGCATGATCCCATGGTTTTCTGATGGGGAGATGTTCTGATTCCTTTTTTGAAAAACAGTCCAGGTACTTGTGGAACTGTTTTGGCACTAACGCCGCTGGGTTATCGTCGTCCTTTTTCTGTTCTAAGGACTTGATGGTGTCGTAGGCTCCTTGGGCGATGCCTTGCTCTTGCTCGTCGAGGGAGCGTAAGAAAGCACCTCTTTCTGCCAGGAAGTGACATGCCGGTGGACATCGTGAGAGTGTGACTTTACCGGAGGGCCAGTCTATCTCCGGGTTGTGGGTTTCTAACCACTTGTAGCCGAGAATGATCGAATTCTTTCCCAGCGATGTGACTTCTGCCACAACTTTCTCACGGTGTCCCTGGTACTGGACGATGAGTTCGACAGCGTGCGTAATACTGCCTCCTTGGTTTTTTGATCCATCAACGTTAAACACGGGGATCGGTCGTGCTAAGGGTTTCATGGGTAGCTTCCTTTTACTAGCCCATTCTTTATCGACAAAGATGCCGTTAGCACCGCTATCGAGCAATGCTTCGGCAGAATGCCGTTTCTCCTTGGTTGTCGGGTGGAAAACTTCTATTTCCACCAGGACTTCTCTTTTTGGTTTTATGGACCTTACTAAGATCCGTTCCGGGGTTTGTTCTGAAA
This sequence comes from Aureoboletus auriporus, assembly GCA_038089615.1. Lineage (NCBI taxonomy): Eukaryota > Fungi > Basidiomycota > Agaricomycetes > Boletales > Boletaceae > Aureoboletus > Aureoboletus auriporus. The sequence goes on from JBBPLF010000043.1 coordinate 33,216, forward strand.
TAGATAATGTAATATTTTTTTCTTTTTCTTTATGGGAAATTAAGCCTGCATTTTCCGTGCAGCGTGCTACTTCTTGAGCCATCCCATCGGTCTTTGTAACTATGTTCCGGTCAGCGCTAGGCACTATATCAAGGGAACGAGTCGGTAATCGTACTACAGGAATTGTCCTAGTTAGGGAGTCATCCTCGGAGGACGCTCCAATACTTTGTAAATAATTGTATTTATTGTAGCTAGAGTCCTTTTTAGGGTCCTTAGGCACACAAACACCTGGTAGGTTTATGCGCCGTATTCTTTTCCCTGGCTCTTCATTTCCACATCGTATTCATCGCGAAAGAATGCCCTAATCTGTTGGTAGGCGTCGCTCTTGGGGTCAGGAAGTCCGAGCCCAGCAGTATTCCGAGAAGAAGAAGCACCGGCTGATGATTGCTCTCCACCAGTGGGAGCCTCCGTGCTCGTTGAACGGACCTGTTTAATGTTACGATCGAAGTTGGCACCCGGACAATTCATTTTCCTTCCTCACGCAATCCTTTACCTTTCATTCGGAGGAGGAATGTAGAAGCTTTCACCTTTCATTCGGAGGAGGAATGTCGACTCCTCACACTTGTTGAGTCACACCACTCTCACTTGTTGAGTCACGCTACACTCACTTATTGAGTCACGCTTCCCCTGATGAGTCACACTCATCCTTTCCTTACTTTACGGACCTCTCCCTCGTCATCACATCTCCCGATTGATGACTCGTAATCTCCCGATCCTATCTAGATTACCCTGCATCGCTTTACGCAGCACGCGCAGCTCCCACTGCCCTATGCAGCCCGGACAGCACGCATCACCGTGCAACGCGCATCATCTCGCGCAGCACTCATTGCCCTGCGCAGCATACATAGCTTACGCATTGCCTTACGCAGCACCTACTGCGGCTACTGCCTTACGCAGCCTCCCAGCCCAGTATAAGTAGTCTACCGTCTCCACTGGCATTTCCCCAGCCAGTTCTACGCACCCTGGATGTACTTCTCTCCTCTAGTACTATCCAATGCAATGTCTGGTCTCCCGAAGTACTTGTGTGTGACAATGCTTTGAGGTTCCTCGTCACACCCACGTCTGGAGCCACGTATCAAGTGCTCTCAGTTCCTTGGAAGCGCTAGAGAGAGCGGTTATATCCTCAGCGTTATTTGTTCAACGATTCGTTTGCACGATCTCACGACGGCAAATCAACGAATCTAACACTAAGTCAAGATCTTCCCTTCGTTCTTCCTCGGTAAGAGGGGTGGTGTCAAGGTCAAGTTCCTCCTCGAGGTCGGTGAGGGAAGGTTCAGGTTCAGGCTCAGAAGTGGCTTCTTGGGCTGGAGTTCAATGGCGACCCCAATGAGGGTCGGGCAAGGGATGGTGATGGTAAATGGTGGTAAAAGGCTTACAACGATGGTAGCCTGTTTAGAGCACGCTTGACCTTTTGTTACACTCGACTTGGGTAGAGGCAAATGTAGACCTGGTCAGTTCAAGGGTTCTGTCTAGGACGAACATTTGTCATAGATGGTTCAAGGGTTCAAGGGTACTTCCAACAATAAGACAATCATTGGTGGTTTTGAGGGTTTCAAGAGAGCGTCCACTCAGAGTAGGATGAGAACTACAAGGGAGACAAGGGATCCAAGGGATCAGAGACGATGCAAGGTATGATGCTATTCCAGGTAGGTCAAGCATGAGGTACATCGTTGGTGTCATAGGGTTTATATAGGGAAAGGAAAGGGGAATTACTAAGCAATAGAATGCGAAGGAATTCCAGAGAATGTTTAGTAATACACAGCAAGTGAAACAAAAAAGGAAACGATGATATCAAACAGGCTGTACAGCAAGACATGTGTCCGATAGGAATGCATAGAAAGGTAATCAGAATGACAAGACGTCTGATGCAGATGTGGGAAAAGGTAAGCAATATGACAAAGGAAAAATGAATAGGGGTGAATCATAACAGCCTCAGTCATTATTTGACCCATCAGTCAACCTCGGTAATATGATCAGTCGGCCCATTCATGGCACTGGTGATCAGTTTACTGGGCCCATCAATAACTCTCAGTGTCCTGCACAATCGGCCCATCCATGCCAATTGCATTGGTCATCATTCAGCCCATCAGTATATCTTGGTGCTATGCCTGGTCAGCCCATTCATGGCATTGGTGATCAGTTTACTGGGCCCATCAATAACTCTTGGTGTCCTGCACAGTCGGCCCATCCATGGCATTGGTCAACCTTGGTACTATGTCACATCAGCCCATCCATACCAATTGCATTGGTCATCATTCAGCCCATCGGTATATCTTGGTGCTATGCCTGGTCAGCCCATTCATGGCATTGGTGATCAGTTTACTGGGCCCATCAATAACTCTTGGTGTCCTGTACAGTTGGCTCATCCATGGCATTCGACATCTGCCTAATCAGCCCATCTGTATGTATTTTCTTATATGTTTCATATTTCACTATATTGGTACATTTACTATCCCATGCTACAATATTTCTTGGCCCATCCATCCTCTTTGGATGTTCACTATAGCTTGGCCAACCATCAGCTTGCCATGTATTGCAGCCTATTTGAAACCTCGGCTGGTCGCAATTCTCGGTATAATTGACTGAAGGGGCTCGAGCATGTCAAGTTGATGGGCTTGAACCTTCAAGTTGATAGCATCCAAGTCATGGTGGAGCTGTCACCACTGACCAATGCATAAGGGCTCATTCAGTATCCTTACATCAAGTAGCTTAGCATTGGTTAGGATAGTAACCGAACTACCTGACCACTACCAGCACAGCAGTGACAGCAAACCTCCTGGCATCTCAGCCTTGCAGTTTCCAAATTCTCGGAGCCTGAACTTTGCATCATTAACATTTGATGACATTTTCATAGCACATTTGAGAGCTGTGATTGGAGGACAGGTGAGCAAAAATGGGAATTAAGGGTTCTTTTTGTAATACCATAAAGTATACATAGGCTTTTGCTTGCAGATTTGGACTCAGATCAGTCGTCAAGATGCTCAACTGAGTGCTAACTCTAGTGCTGTCACTGCTGTGCTCTGGTAGCAGTCGGGTAGTTCAGTTACTATCCTAACCAATCCTAAGCTACTTGATGTAAGGATACTGAATGAGCCCTAATGCATCAAGTCCACCTTCCTAAATAGACAGGGATGTAAACAATTATGTAAGCCCCAGGGTACAGGGGATGTGGGGCTGCTCAAGCTGCCTGCCGATCTGTCCATCATGATCATCACACTATCTGCATGGCACTGGTTGGACCCATCCCCCAGGCAGCGTACAAGGCCCCGCTTCTTATCTTCAAGCATAAGTAGGAGCGCAGCACATCTCACCAAGCACTCGTAAACCGGCATTCAAATGATATTGCCAGGAAGGGAATCGATCATTGTCAGTTCCTTGTGCAGTTCGCCTGGTATACTTGTGCCCTCCAGAAATCCATTGCATTCCCCATAGGTTGCGTCCGATCTACATCATCTTCAAACCCAGCTCTACTGGGGTGACATGAAGGAACGACTCGAGAACTGTCGCCGCTCTATTGTTTCCACTGACACGGATACCAATGACAAAGCCATCCGAGTTGATGAAACATGGATGTTCAAACACCATCTATCAGGTGTGTCCTTAATAGGTATCATAACAGCAGTTTTCGAAGTCAACCACGGACCATCATGTTGACCATCATGATCGTGATGCCAGAGAGAGTTTGGTCCTGGAACGGAATAAACCCCCCATTGAATGTGCTGCGACCCGAATTTTGTGTAATATACCTCAGTGCCAGTGTATTACTGCAGGGTGCAGCTGCGAGTCACTTTATGGTCAAGGTATTTGAAATCGATTGCAAGCGGCTGTTTCGTGGTATTTGTTCTAGCATTGGTGTCAACCCAACCCTGTAAAAACCGCGGTCTATCTCAGTGTAAGCAATACGGACAACTCGCAGATAAGTTAGATAAATCATATATAAATTTGATGTCACCTCCAATCAACAGTGATCCATTATGGCAGTTCATCATGAGCAGCTTTCCCAATATTCGGATTTAATATCTAGTTCAAGACGCACCGCTGTCAGGCTGTCACATACAGATGACCAGACCGCGTGGCCATGCCACTTGCAAATTATGGATATGACCTGCTACATGCGATGTAGCTCAAGGTATGATGCAGCCCTTTATCTGGCCCGCTAGTAGACTTCGCCAACTTGAATTCCCTTTCTGCTTTCTCGCGCTGTTGGGTCATTATGATCGTACCTTCAACTCATGGTGTGCCTGGAACTTGTTGGAAGCTGATTGATTGATTCGTGATATGTTGTCGCCATTGCGGGAACGGCGTGTGTCTTCATCAATTCTAGACATGGCGACTCCAGCCGGGCCGGTATTCCTGCAACTGCCTTGTAAAATTTGCCTGATTAGGGGACACCTCAGGAAGGGGAATATAAAAGTGCCCTTCGAGAACCCAGGAAATGCATCTCTTCAGTCAACAACTGTAAGCTTTGGCATCCTTCTCCCGTAAGAGTCCTCGCTTTTAGCCGTATCTTACGCCCACACGTCTAGTCTTTCATCGCGTTCCTCGCAAGTTTCTCCATCCACGATTGTCTGCCTGTGATTATACGTCATCTCACAGGTATGGGGTGATACTCAGGTTGTTGTTGCGGATATGAGGTCCTCACGACAGGAAATATAGGACGATGTCCGACTCCTTCCCAACTGAACTCCTCGATGATACCATGCCGGATACTTGGGATCCCGAGACCATCTACCTCATAAACGAGTTATTGACTGATGTCTTCATCTCGGTCGAAGTATTGACAGGCGAAGATGGATCTAATATAGAATACTCCATTCCACCCATTTCCAAAGGTGGATATCATGCAGAATTCAAGAGGACCATGCGCGGGAGGCGACGAGTGGTCGTGAAAAGAAAAGGGAGAAAAGGGGGTTTCACTACAAGTGAAATTTGGGCAACGTGTGGCGGGCCGACGTATATACAGAAGTTGAGAGCTTGAAGTGAGGACTGATGTACTCACAGGTGATGTACTTGTAGCATTTGCTGGAATGGCTGCACCCATGAAACGGTCTCGCATGGGTGATGGGTGATCTATATATAACTCCAACTAGCACGTCCTACAAGCAAGTTAGACTCAAGCTACCGGATTTATCGCATTGTTCAATAGATAAAAAAGTTGGAGGGAGTCATACACCAATACAGTGAACTAGCCTGAGTAAGAAAACTATCCTGAGTTGGCCGCGCGAGTGTCAACTGGAATTTATATTGGTAATATGGTATTCCGATTCCGCCACTGGAATATCAACTGACGTAACTGATTGAGCGAAGGTATCCACGGCGCTCATCTCTTCCCGAACGTCGATGGCGTTTTCTGGTGCACTGGCAAGTGACTGATCAAGTAGGACACCACCCCCGGAACTGACCACCCAACATAGACACTCACGGATCTCAATGACTTCATCACCCCGTCTCAAGCATGTATCAAACCAGTCGAGCAACTCAACGCCCCAGAGAATGTGAAAGAAGCCGGATCCGCTTCTGTACGTGCTCTTCTTCACCCTTTTCACCCGTTGTTCATGGTTTTCAGACGGAAATCCGAATCGACGCATCCGGATCTTACTATGAAGTGGCATCCACCCCCTCCGTACGAGACACAACCGCGCCCGAACCATCTGCGCGCAAATTGCAACAGGCGCAGATCAGTCTCAACGATTGCCTTGCATGCAGGCATGTCATGTACCCTCGCTTGTCACCCACCTGTTTTGGCTCACACGTTTCACACATAGTGGATGCATCACGTCGGCGGAATCTGTCTTGATCACGCTACAGTCGCACACGGAGGTACTTCACTTTTTGGAGGGGAACCCACCCGCGAGTTCACCGGCGCACACGGTTCCAGTGTTGTCGATTGCACCCCAAAGTCTAGCATCACTCTCGGCAAGGTTATCAGTGAGCTCAAGGGGGCCTGTCGGAATAAGACAGATCATGCGACGAGTGGCAGCGTTTTGCACGCAGGTGTTGGGGTTTGAGCATGTCTACGACACGACCTTTGCGCGACATATCGCTTTGCTGGAACATGCGCGAGAGTTTTGGGAACGTAAACGAGACGGTAAGCTGCCCATGTTGGCAAGCGCATGCCCTGGATGGATATGCTACGCCGAAAAGACGCATTCGGAGTTGCTACCCTTGATATCTCGGACAAAGAGCCCGCAACAAGTGATGGGGACATTGGTCAAGTCGTGGTTAGGGAACGCCTGGGGAAAAAAGTACGTATGTGCGGCCATCAACGGTGTTGTCGATTTACATTTTGGCGACGCACCCAGGCCAGATCAGATATACCACGTCACTGTGATGCCCTGCTATGACAAGAAGCTCGAAGCATCGCGGCAGGACTTTTACAACGACGTATACTCGACGCGGGACGTTGACTGTGTCATCACGACTGGGGAACTTGAGCTCCTTATGCGAGACAAGGGCTGGGACTTGTCTAACCCGGTCCCTGAAGAAGAGAGGGGACAAGAGCAGGAAAAAATCCCAGGGTTACTGGTTCACCCGGGCACGAGTTCGGGGTCGTACCTGCACTCACTCATGTCCGCCATCAGAGGTGCATCTCAAGAAGGCCTGGAGCTTAGCGTGAAAACGGTGCGATCATCCGACTACGAGGAATACACGCTACAGAAACAGAGTAATGGGGAGATCGTGTTCAAGGGGGCCAAGTGCTATGGATTTCGGAATCTACAAAACGTGGTGAGGAAGGTTGGAAAGGACGCGGGTGTGCATGTGGGAAGGGGTGCTGCAGGACGGTTGGTTGGGGTGAGAGCAAGGGCGAAGAAGAATGGAGGAGATGGAGATGGGAAAGGGTATGATTACGTGGAAGTGATGGCGTGTCCGGGAGGGTGCGTGAACGGGGGTGGGCAGCTGCGGCGGACAAGCGAGGAGGAGGGGGTTTCCATGACGGAGCGAGAGTGGACGACAGAGGTTGAGAAGGCGTACTGGACGACGTTGGCAACACCTGGCTCAGATGAGATGAATTATGCGGACCTCGTTGCAATGGAGGTGCAAGCGGACATGTGTCGACCGGAGGATACGGTCCGGACAGGGTGGGGTGCGAAGATGGATGTCGGAGCGGAGCAGCTCCGGCGGGAACTGTTCCGGACGAATTACCGGGCAGTTGAGAGTGAGGTCATCGGTCTGGCAGTGAAGTGGTGACATCGTGTTTACATACATATACAATTGGGATTGTGTACATGCGGTACAACAAAGCAACGGTGAACTAGGTAATAGGTAGCTCTAAAATACTGTGTCATTAGATGCCGATGCCGCGCGCCGACGATGTTGTGCGCCGTCTTTAAACCAGTACTTGCACGATGCACAATACTCGGGCGTCGTTAATGTGATTGTTTCCTTTGTGTCGGGACCAAGATACTGGGAGCAATGAGCGTCATGGGCGTCGGCAGTGGCGTCGAAGACGTACCCTTTCGCACTGACAATCGGAGCAGTTTCGGGAATGACGCATGGAATGAATGCAGTATGGGCTTCCACAATCGATCTTTCTGACCTTGCGGGTCTTGACGGGGTCATGACACGGTCGGACGCCACTCGAGTGGGGTACTCACCACATTGTAGTGCTGCACGAGGGCCGCAAATGAGTCATCCAAGGAAGAGAAGGAGTGTGGGAAACCTACCCCGCAACCGTACTTGGTGCCTTCGCTGACAAGAAGTCGGGGTTAGCAGTAGTCTAACGAGAGATGGGGCGACGAACGTTTCGAGATTACACATGTTCAGAAGAGAGGGAGAGAGGATGTGGGGCGCGGGGATGGGGATGACGGCGGGGTGACAGATGAGTTGAATTTATATGGGGTAGGGTTAAGGATTGTGGATCGGTGGACGCAGTCACAGGACCATAGAAAGAACGATCGGACGAGATACGATAAGAATCACCGTACGTAGTCGAGATTGACGTCGATAAAAAATAAAGAAAAGAATCGACGCTGCATGTCTCCATTCCACTGCCACAGCCATCCCGTTGCCGGTGTTGTCTCTTGTTTGGCTCCTCATCCCGGATGACACACAAACGCGCCGACCGCGTCCTCGTCAATGTCGACCACCCCCCCCACAACGCGCTCGCGGACCCTCCTCTTCATCTCCTACCGCGACTCTCGCGCACGGACCTCGCGACGTCCCTACGATGACCCATACCAGCCCGACGACGAACACGAACAGCTCATAACCAGACACGTCACTCTCGACGCCCAACTGCCCCCCAGATGGTACCTCTCTACCTCCGCCTCATCATGTCGTCTCACGCGCACACAGGGTCGATCTCTCAGACCAGGTCGAGGAAATCCTCGCCGCCGTCCAGACTAAAAGTGCGTTCCCCATCACTCCCTCCGTCCCGTCACCAACCACCACGTCAAGTGACTGCCCTTGAGAAGCTTCACGGAAAACACGTTCTTCCTGGCTTTGCCGACCGCTCAGCTGAAGAAAAGGAGATCAAGGAGGCGACCACTGACATCACTAGAGTACATCATCCCTATTTCCGCAGTTTGACACGCCCTTGCTTACTCCGTTTGTGCACCAGGACTTTCGGCGCTGCCAGGCTCTCATTCAGCGCATTGGCTCGGATCAGGACCATACGTTCCCGCCGACAAATAGAAATGAACACGAGGCCCTGGCTGCCAAAAATGTACAGAGAGGGCTGGCAGCGAGGTTGCAAGAACTCAGCTCATCTTTCCGGAAAAAGCAGCGCGTGTACATGGAACGTGAGTGCTCTTCACCAATCACATGTCTCATATTTACACCTCCGCCAGGTCTTCAGGGCCACGCCATCAAGAACCAAGACCTTCTTATTGCCTCGGGCACGATCACATTTAAAGGTTCCGAAGGTTTGACAGCAGTCGACGAGGACGTTCAAGCAGCAGCAGTAAGCGTGTGGTTTCTCATCGCCTCATGCTTCCTAATTCACCTCGTGTTCCAGCAAGCACAAATCCAGGAAGCTGATCAGATACACGACATACAGCTTCGCGACCATGAGCTAACGGAGATTGCCAACTCCATCGCTTCCTTGGCCGAACTCTTCAAGGAATTGTCGATTCTCATGATCGATCAGGGTACCCTTTTAGACAGCGTCGAATACAACATAGAACAAACATCGGTGCATGTTTCCGAAGCAGTCAAGGAACTAGAGGTTGCAACTCGGTATATTCCATCCCTTTTTGTTTCCTGATTTCTAGCTCAATCATTTGGATAGCTATCAGAAAAATACTGGTCGTCGCAAGATCATCCTTCTCCTCCTACTCATTATCTTTGGATTAATAATTGTCCTTATCTTCAAGCCTCGCCATCCCCCACCGCCTTCGGACCCTGTGCCTCTTCCAGATAATTTTGTACCACTACACCTGTACCCACGGATACCTAAGAAAACTCCTTAGAAACACTTTCGAGGTCTGAATTATTTCGGCGTTTTCACGGCCGAGTGGAATCTGATCGATCTTTTCGCCAAGGTTCGTCGTGACGTCTTCTTTGAAAGTACTAGCCAATGGATGAACCTTCCTGGCTATGGTCATTGCAGGGCTCAACCACATTCGTCTCCGGCGCTTCGACCACGTTTTACTGCGCATGCTATATGGAGATTTTTTGCTCATCGATAAAGCTGTTTGTGATGCTTTTGGTTAATTACGCCAAGAGCGACATGACCTCCTATTCCCCACTTGTGAACGTACCCACGTCCTAAGCAATGGTTGCGAATAAAAGTGATGCGCCAGACCACAGGAAAAAGGTACGGCAGGTGCCCTGCTGACTGCCAGGTTAGGATAAGTCCTCATCCTCGCTTGTCTTGTTGTGTCAAGAATCGGTCCCATACATTCCTAATATGTCCAGAGCAGCGTCACCAGACCATAGTGGCCCTGTTGAAGTTCCATGCAAATCCTGTTCTGCTGATCAATCATGCCACTCCGTCTAGATCAACGAAGTCTACCATTTCAAAGGTCGGGAGAAACTGTTTCCGTGTCGGCATCTTTTTCCAACCGATCATAACGAAACGTGCAAAGCTTCCAATTCGAACCCAGTTTACATCTCCCCGTACAACACGGTGGATTTTCTGTCTGAATCGATATCGGATGAGATACTCCGATGTGACATCTCTCGACATGTGGATTCACTGTTGGGTTGGTTGGGAGACGGATCGGACGGTACGAGTGCCAATAGTCATTTGTACCGCTGTGCAATCTTGGTGCTAGTACCAGCATGGTTCGTTACTCTCCTGAAAAAATGGGTATCTCATCTTTATATGTCACAAGAGGGGCACACCACGCTTTCTAGCGAAATACCCAAACATGGACTAGGTTCAAACCCTGACGTACACAAGTACAGCCCTACCGCCGTATTCGGACTCTTGGTAGACTGGCATGATCTTGCCAATCAGAATCTCACAGGAAACGCCGAAGGATGCTCGAGATGACGGTTCGTGATGGATTTGCCATATCATATGCGGCATCATGCATCATGTGCATGCGGTGTGGCTGTCGGTGGATCAAGGACAACAGGTCACTGGGCCCGCAACGGAGAGCAAGTAGGTACCCGTGGACTTCTTACCACCGCTGAGGCTCCGGACATGCGCATGAACGTTTGGGGTACACAACCCTGAAAGACGTCAATATTTGGTCATAGTAAGTGGCAGACGCGTCGGGACCTTTTGTTGGTTTCATTCTCCTCTCCCTTTTTTGAGTGGCAAGTTGATCGAACAGTGGTTTGCCATTGCACTGGTGGTCCGCGGGGTGGTGAGGCCGTGACGCGTGACGGTCGGCCTCGTGTATTGGAGAGAGAGAGAGAGAAAAAAGGCCAAGTCTTTTTTTCGAGCCAATCGGCGACGGCGCAAGTGTCAAAGTTGTGGCAACGTTCATCGCACTCCGGGGTCTAGACGATAAGATGGGTGGGTGGTGTGCTTTGATCGTCTTCTTGGCCCTCCGATGACGCTCGAGCATGCCACCCCCATCTCCGAGTCTTTCGACCAGACAAGCCATCACACACAAATCGGGTTTCGAATGGCTCGTGGTATCGCGATTCTCAGCTTCCATCCAGGAAGTCCCAGGGAGAGAGAGAGAGACACACACTGCTGCTGTCAGGTTCGCGATTGAGTCACACTGGCGTCTTTTGCGTGGTTTTCCTCAGTGCTGCTGATATCGCCGACGCGTTCGATACCAGGTGTGTTCTCTGTCCACGAACCCCATAGAAGAGAGCCTGTTGCGAGTTCACCTCGTTCGTCTTTTCGAGGTGTATCGATACCACATGCAGAATCTCGGACTGTGGACCTCTCGCAGCGTGAAAGGCAGCGCCGTCGACACAAGGACGAGAACGGACCTCGACAACAGCAAACGTGTTGCACAGTCATCACGACAGCCCACCAATAGTGCATTCACGACGCACGCGTTCGACCGTGGGCTATGCCGTGTACACAACAAGCGCGAGGTCTGATTGATCAACCGACGCGTCGTCGTCCTTTGGATCGCGTTGTCTGGCAGGACGACTTGTCAGACCATTCGAACGAGGTTGGTTCAAACTCCTGGTAAAGGGGACTGACTTGCGATCGACCACATCGGTGCTCGTTCTTACAACGGCATTCCAGTTCCCGAAGCGTCAGAGTGTCGGGGACGAGCAATCGAGCAATCATCATGATCTTTCTCGAATGATCGGACCCAGGACCTAATCCCTCCAAGTGACTCGTGAGTACCACCCGGACCCAAAACCAAAACAGGAGGTTCGATGTTCATCCACATCTAAAAAGCCGTAAAGCAACCGGCTCCCGGTGACTACTGACAGCGGTGAATAATACCGCTCAAATTCGTTTAGCCGGGCTCTATGAACATGACATCATTGGACTCATTTTCTGGATGATGGACCTTGCGCAGCTCACAACATTAATTCAATCAAGGGCCGACAGGCTTCAGTTGTGTCATTCCTCGGTCATTCAATTGACCTTTTACAGGTTCTGCTTATTTTTTTTGGGCAGGGATTGTTCTGGTAGTTTTACGTCACTGCGGCTGTGCTACCAAGGTTCCTCGGCTAACATCCGAACAGGCTCTCTTAATTACGAGTATGATCATCCATGACGCAACAATGACAATATCGGGAAGGGTGGTATCGGTATGAGAGTACATCCAGCACTCCCAAAATTGCAGTATGTACGGCACACGCGTATTGACGGTCTGAATGTGGGCTCACGCCAACGCGCCCTATAGAAATAACCATTAGCATTGAAACAGCTCGACCTGTGATTTCAGCATACCATGGGATCCCAGGCTGGCAGAACGACAGCATTGCCTGCATCAAATACCTTGACAAGGTCCCTGGGTGCAAACGATTTGTGTACGACAACCTGGTAGACGAACCTGACGGATCAAGTCACGTTAGCGAAAACCGCGCACACAGCAACATGAACCTGTGACGTACTCATCAAACCACTTCTCGCCCATGACCATGAAGCCTTTATGCCCGCTATCGTCACCCCACGAGTTTTCAACCTTGAAGCGAACCGGGCGCCCAGTCTCGTCAATGTGTACACCTGAGATCACCATGGCATGAGTCATGGACGACTCGTTGGTCTGCAGGCGTTGAGCCTTGGTCAATGATAGGGAGATGTTGAACGCTTGCTAGAGTGGCAGATCGAGCATCAGCATCATGTATAACTACGAAGCACGGATAACTGACCTCATACTGGAAGTAGGCGGTGTCCATGATGCCGATGTCTTTCAGCGAGGACGAGAACTGACCAACATCGCATCCGAAGAACACCGGTTGACCAGCTTTGATCGTTCGGACGACTGCGGCTTTCAGCTCATCACTCGTCGTGTTCACGTCTAGACAATAATTCAAATTCTCATCTAGACTAGGGCGTTGAGACTCACAAAGAACAGGACGACCACCCCAAATGTTACCAAGCTTGTTGACGGTATAGAGCTTGTTGTACTCATTTCTGGGGTCATTGATGAGCGAAAAGCATTCTGCAGGCTAAGTGAAGACAGTCAACACCTCATCTCGCAAACGAAAAGAAAAGTGACTAACCGGGTATTTGGAGGTAAATGCCCGATAGAATTCGGTCGGAGTTCCCTCCCATTTGGAATATTTCCCCTCCTCGTTGTAATATTCCCATGTGAATGGGGCATCAGGTTTCGGTGGGACACCGAGCGTCGCGGTCATGATGGTATAAACCTCCTGCATGAGTTGCTCCTTCTTTGCGCGAAGGGCGGCCTGCACCTGTTCGGATGACAGGGTCGCATCGGCATGAAGGGAGACGAACAGAGCACGAAGGTTAAGGCCATGCTCGCGAAGCTTGGTCTTTAAGAGAGAATTGATGGGGCCGGTAGCACCGGAGTGCAACGACTCGGGGTATACAGATTGAGGGACGATACCATAAGTCTAAGATACCGAGCAGGTGAGACACTTAACTCGAAGACGGGACTGTACCGACCTCGAGGACGTTGACAACCATGTCCCATTGGCCACCATCGCCAATGAGCCCGTCTGAAAGGAAGCTGACGAGACGATCATCGACCGGAAGGTCACCATTCTCGATGGCCAGCTCAAGGTAGTAGTTGGCCTTGTTAAGCTTGTCCCAGAAGAAGAGGTATGACTGTCAAAAGTGACGTGTCAGAAACGTACGAAAGATACAAAGGACGTTGCTAACCTGGGAACACTGGAAGTCGTTAAGCTTGAGCTTCTTCATGACCTCATATCTAATTATGTTGGTCGTCGCGAAGAGCCAGCAACGACCGCTCGACTTTTGGTTGGTGACGGGCCCGGTCTTAAACTCGACTTCGGTGTTGAAAACATGGGGAATAGCAATGGCGGCCTCACGGGAAGTCAGGGTGGTCCTTATGTTGTTGTGAGCCAAGATGGTGCGAGCGAGCTGAATCTTCGGATCGGCAACTGCAGTGGATTCCCAGGCGTCGATGTTGGCGAGCTGGATGGAGCCGTCGCCAGACTTTGGTAGAGACAGACGCTCTGCACCCCGGACGTTGCTCACAGGAGTCTTTTCGTCGAAAGACTTGGTAGCACGGTCAGTTGGTCTGGGGGAGGCGACTCTCGAACTTGCTGCACCCATACTGTGGAGATAGAGGGAAAGATGTAGCGGGTGGGGACGGCATTGTTCATTTATAAGTTGTACGTCCACGTCTTATCTCAGCACGCAACCCGAACTCGATAAAATCGCTCATCCTCTTGTCAGCTGATACCGCATGGTACTAGTATACTTATCTCCTCGTTTCAAATTGTTTCAAAGCTCCTCGCAGCACAATGGTTCACAATTTGCACACTGTCAGATGCGGTGACACAAGGCCTCGAAAGAAATGAACATCTCGTCACGGCAATTCTCAGGGAATTGTGCACTTACCATGCATGAAGAGTCGCCCTCTCTCCGCATCGTACACAGCAGTTGTGCTAGCAGAGGCCAGCTCGCCAGGGTCCTCAAAAACCTTTGGAGACAAATCAGACCCGTCCCCTATGGGAAATACAAATTCATGTACCTTATCGACGTTGTACTTTTCGCCGTAGAAAGAGCCGGGGCCACGGTTGATTGTGATCCGCAATGCAGAGGAGGCGACCAACGCAGTGGGATCATTCATTAGCCGCGTGACCATGCCAATGGCGTCAGATAACCCTTGATGACAGTCTATTCAAATAGTTCGGAGATATACGTAAACCACATACCTGCTGCCCAGAGCGCTCCGTTGGTATCAATGGACAGGTTGTCCAATCCCCGGTCTACACAGGAAAGAGAGTCAAATACATAATAAAAGCATCAAGCAGAACTTGAACCAGTTTTAATAACCTCCGTGAAGGCGAGGGTGTCGTCAGATTGTCGTTCTAGAACTGTGACATCTCCAAGGACACAGTCCGCCACGTAAAACGTATCGTTGGCGTTATTTGATCCTTTCACGATGCCATTGCTGCCGCGCAGTCCGGTGTGAGCAAACTTGCAACCCAGATCCGCATGGCAGAAACCAACGGATGTATCAGAACTTAGTGTTAGAAGACTCGCAAACTTTTTCTAAGAGGGTTATCAGACTTTGAGAGGCAAGGGGCACACGAGAGGGCGTACAAAGCCAACTTTATATTTGTTATCGTTGGTAAAGTAAACGCTTTTTCCGTCTGGAGAACCTACGACGTCATTCGGAGTAATGACGACGCCAGGGTCCTGGAAGGTCCTGATGTGCTCCAGCGTGGTGCTTCCAATACGAGTAGTAAAGACCTCAATAACGGAGTCCGCACCGACCGCCAGTGCGTTTGCTGACACAGGGTTCCTGTGGTTCACGAGATACACGTAAAGGACAGAAGGGTCATGAGAAGCAGGTACGACGTCCATTCCGTGCAAGGAAATTGTGCCTGGAGAGAGGGGCCCGGAAAAAGAGAGGTGGTTGATGGTATCAGAGTGGGGATCGTACGTGGCTACATAGTCTGCATTAGACATGCCAGATGCATTTAATCGGCTTAACGTTGGCGTCCAGTGGATGCGGCTTAGGGGCGTAGAACAGGCAAGATAAATGAGGCCAGTGGGTTGATGAAGCACGATTTCTGTATTGAAGAGTGAGCTTCACAGGATGGCAGATACCACGCGGACCCTTGAACCTACTCTCACAGGCCTGGAGATAGGGCACCGTCTTGCAATTACCATTCCCGGCAGCCTCGATTCTTCTGCCAACACCTCCTGCTGACAGTAGAGGTCTCAAATGGATGTAAAATGCACCTAGTAGCGCAAAGAAGACGACTGCGACGTTGAGGAGCATCATGATGGTGGAAGAGCAGCACAGAATGCCGTTTCAGATATTTATTTCCGACCGTATCGTTCGAGTTGGCGCTGAAACGTGAAGCTATTAGGAGATCCATAGACCTATTGATGAGTTTCATACATAGATCCCACGTGACTGGATGGGAGATGGATGAGTATGTAAAGTCGTATAAGTATCTCAGCGTGTTAATCAATATCAACTCATCCCACTTTGTTCTGACATCACTTGCACCTGAAATGACCATAGATCCCTTGCAAGTCCGTTTTCCATTCGTATCCTTCTCTAGCATCAGCAACAAACTCGTCCAAAATTTTAGGTATCAGCGCCGAGTTTGGCGTACATATGCCTCGGTGGCTTCGTCGTCCTTGTGAGTTTCTTCATCCACAGTTCTCATCCAGTGTTTATATCTCGCTCACCGTGATCCTCTAGTTTTCTATGGTGTCTCTTCTAGTGAAGGAGACGGTTTGTTTCTGTCATCATCGCACTGTAAATCTCTCCGACAACTTTTTTAGGTGTATATCAATGAGGTCGTTCTTGGCACCGGCTTCGGTGTCATCATCGGCCCTTACGTAGCCAACATCTTTGATCCTCGCTCCTGGAGCTCCAGTGAGAACGAAATCACACTCGAGGTCATGCGGATCGTTCTTGTCACCGGTTTGTTTGCTGTGGGGGTGGAATTACCCTGCGCTTACATGAAAGATCACGCAAAAAGTTTACTTGTCATGGTCGTCCCTACCATGGCTTTTGGCTGGATTGTCGTCTCCGGTGCGTCTCCCATTCTTCACGTTGTGTCACACTATCAATGTTTTTCGCCCCTCGGTAGCGGTCCTGCATGCACTCTTTCCTGCTTTGGACGAGGTTTCAGCGCTCTGCATCGCCGCTTGTCTCACTCCAACTGATCCAGTTACCTGCGCTGCCATTACACGTTTGTCTCTCTTGCATTAATCTTTTATCTCATTGCTGATGCAATTTTTTTTGTTTAGGTGGTAGATTTGCTACCAAGCACGTTCCTGTAAAACTTCGCCACATTCTCTCGGCCGAATCTGCGGCAAACGATGGTTTGGCATACCCATTTCTCAGTATTGCAATCTACCTGACTGTAGAAACTTCGACTCGCGTGGCCATTGGGAAATGGTTTCTCATCGGATGGTTATGTGAGCGTTCACGCACGCGGTTCACGCCATCACCTTTCTGAAATGGTTGCACGTTGCAGATCAGGTTATTCTGGGAACCACCATTGGAGCTGTTCTGGGCTAGTCCCCGCTTTACCACTCGAGCAAACAATCGCTTATTTCTTTTTTTTCACAGGTCTCTTATTTTCTAAATTGATGAAGCTCAGTCAGCTCAAGGGATTTATCGACCGCGAGTCGTACATCGCCCAATACCTGGCGTTGTCTATATTCACGATGGGCGTGGCAACTACCATTGGTGTAGATGACCTTTTGGCAGCCTTTGCGGCAGGTCTGAGGGTTTTAGAGTTTTCTGACATGCAGAAACTCACCGCTCGACAGGCTGTACAATCTCGTGGGACGGCCACTTCAATGCCCAGACCGCAGACGATTCATTCTCATCTGTGATTGACTATGTCCTGAACTGTGGCTGCTTCATTTACATCGGGGCGTGGCTTCCTTTCGACTCGTACAACTCACCAGAGTTGGGCCTTACCGTATGGCGATTGGTTGTATTGATGCTTGCAATCCTTGTTCTTCGACGCATCCCTTTTCTACTTTTGCTTTATAGGTGGGTACCCGAGATCACCTCTTGGAAGGAAGCGCTGTTTTGTGGTCATTTTGGTATGTGAATGGAAAATGCGATACCTTGACTCAGGGCTCATGATTCTCTTATAGGACCTGTGCGTATATCCCCGTTTTCTGGAATGCAACAATGTTAACATGTCTATTTATGTATAGATGGGTGTCAGTGCGGTCTTCGTTTCAGCCCTTGCTCTCACGCGCCTGCCCGCACCCACGAGTCCGCCCGAAGATCAAGCGCAGCTGCTTGCTGCAACGATCGAGCCCATCGTGTCATTCATCGTCCTTGGTTCCATCATCGTCCGTGAGTATTTTTTAGTCTTTTGTGTGACCATCAGAGCGTCACGTGGCATCACAGACGGTCTCTCCATCCCGTTTTTCAACTTGGGAAGAAATGTCCACTCTCTCACGCTTACCTACACGGGGACGCGCACACGAATTGGGTCAACTCTTCCCGACTGGGTCTTTTACGCTCGTCGTGCCGAGAACGACACAGATGTTCCCACTGATGATATTGATGTGGAACGTGGAGTGGGAAAAACCGGCACCGTACCTGAAATAGGACCTGACAGGGACAATGGCGCGCCTTCACCAACGGATGCCAAGACACCCGACACCCCGGCGGAATCGGAGGAACCGGCGAGCATCATGGGTAACCAAGCTTCTGGTAGTGGGACTAGCCACGAGGTCATCGCACCCACACAAGTCTGTTTCCTGGTCTTCTTAAATTTGCTCCTGGTTCGCTGAAGAACCTCTTTCATGGCTTTCTTTTTTAGGTCGTTGAAAACGATATTGACGATGACAAAACGGGCGAAACAGCGCTGAAACCAAGGGTGGTACGATTCCCTGCTACTGAATAACATTTAGCCTGTGTCCACGTTGGACTTGGAAAATTGAAGACCATGAGATCTTATGATCGATGGTGGCGCCTTTTGGTGTGCATCGATGATAGCTGTAGACTACGTCTGCTTGATATTTTACCTTGACTCATACCATGACTTGTTTGATTCACCCAATAGAATGTACATAGCTCATATTACAATGTCCGCTGTAATCCACCGAACAAGTAATTGGGAATAGACAATAAGGATGGTATGTAGACCAGACGATCAAACGAAGGACAAGAGTGCACGTGAAAACGTACATCCTCTACGCCAAGAGTAATTTATGCCGAGTCCATAGTGATGGTGGGCAGAAGGAATGGATAGTATATAGAAAAAACGAAGGTGTACCAACCAAAATTATTCAAACGGATTCGTACGACCAGCCTGTTGAACATGAGCATAGGTTGCAAGAACATCGCGGCCACGTACCTGGTTATCACCTCCCCGATCGGGACCCTCGCCGCATCCGCACAACCAATCATGCCACCACCGGACTTCTTGTTTCTCCACTGGGCCTTGGCGCGGCGACGGTCGAAGGACGGGTTGTGGTGTCGGCTGGGGCGGCGTTAGGCGTGGCTTGTACTCTGTCGGGGGCGGCGGCGGCGGCGGTGGTGGTGGTTGCACCAACGGTTCCCTGCTACCCGAAGAACGCTTCGGTAGTTCCACCTGTTGACTGCGCACGTCCGCAAACGGGGAGGGTGAAGGCGGGGTAAAAGACCGTCGCCCAAGAGTAGCAGGCGTGAGTGCGCGCTCAGGCGTATGCTCCGAGGGATGTACAAAGGGGTTCTCAGCTATGGAACGGTCAAGGCTCACACTGCGGTCGAATATGGAGGGAGTGGGTGAGTGACTGGACGGGTCGATGTCATCGAGGGGGACGGCGTAGCCCTCCCGCGCGACGTCGACGACGTCGTGTGATTTGAATGCGCGGGTGCTACTCGGACCAACAGAGGTACTTATGGATGGGTTCCGACCCGAGAGCACAAGGCTGGCTGTGCGGGTGACGCTGGTAAGGAGTGAGGGTGCGGTGGTGTGGTGTACGGACTCTCGGAGTGATTTCCGGCGTCGTCGTTCGGCGAGGTCCCAACGTCTGAGGGTCTGTCCAGTGAGTGCGTCAGTGCGCTGATGAATGTGGAGCGAGGAGCGCGTGCCTCTTCGACTCGTTGTGTTTCGGCAGTTGCGTCGGTCATGGGGGGGTAGATTTTGTGTGTGTTGGCGCGGTGCTCGTCGTCGTCGTCATCGTCGTCGCCGAGCCTGGTTTGCTTTTGCTTTCCCTTGGCCTGAGCTTGCGGGTCGAACTCGGTACTCCAAGGACGCGGGCCGTTGAAGACCTCGTCAAAGAGGGAGGGTGAAGGAGGGAGGGAGGGGAGCATTCTAGGCTCGAGCGAGGCGGACATGCTGCTCGCTGGCAGCGGCGCGTGCAACTTGAACTTTGAAGTGAGAAAGCGGCAAGGTCAATTGCGGTCGGCATTCGGCTCCCAAAAGCCCAACAATTTCAATTCTATACTATTCAACATTAACCGAACCGAGTACCCGAATTGCAGACATTATTCTACTAAGACGAATCATCCGCAATGTAGTGCCGCAGCCCAGACGGTTTAGTCACCGAACGTGGCAGAATTGGGCGCGATGAATCGTCTGAAATAGCACTGTGCATCGTGTTTCGCTTGCTGCTCCCACCACCCATAGACGCGACCGACAACCGCGCTGTCTCTTGCATCTGGTGGATGCTCTGCCGGAATGCATCCTACGATCCGGTTCAGTGGGTAGGCTGGGCGGAGAAAACGACAAACACGTACTTGTTCACGCCAATAATTGGCACGCTTCTCCCGCTCCGCCTCACGTTGACGTCTATGGATCCATGACATCCCAAATAATGTGCCAAACATCCCTGGTGGCGCATCAAACCTGAACAGTCGTGTAATGATAGTGCCTTACCGCCAAAAATGCCAACACCCGACAAGACGTAAACATAAATGTGATACTGGTGCGGAGTGGAGGGATTGGGCACACAGGTACCATTCTCGTCACAGTTGAACGATGTGCATCTAACAAATTGGTTGGCTCAATGGACGTTCTAGCGGGACTAGGGGACGTACTCCTTGTCCGCAGAGCACGACACACTCAGGGATTTAGCCTGCATACATATTAATTGATTGCCGTCACAGTACAGCCCGACGTGACAGTTATCCCTGTTCGGATCCCGGATGTCTTATCAGTAACCGAGCACAGGCTAAACCCAAAAGATCGACGGTGACTTACCGTGACACAACATCGATGAACTCGTTGTTGCTCGCAAAAACAACATACGCAGTGTTCTCTATTATGCAAGCTTGGCCGACGGTGACATTAGCCCACCTAAATGGTCGGGTAAGAATACATATTTTTGGGTCGAGAGCACGAGAACTCAAGAACTGGTACTGACATGCAGACATCCTTGATGCAAACGGCACCGTCCACGTTAACGCCGTAATGAGAAGCATCAGCGAACTCGGCCGAGTTTGAGGGAGGGGCGCATTGATCTGAACTGAGGTGGTGAGCCTACTAGTGAAACAATGCACAAGAAACCACGCACCATCACGGTTCAACTGGCATGGACTGTCGACCGGGAGGAGGGGTTGGCAAGCGTCGCTCTCGTCGGGACAGAACTGTCCAGACGGACACATTGGAGGGAGATCGGCACCCTCGGCATAACCAAAAGGAAATTGCTCTGTCCTGCAGCCTTTGGATTCACAGATACCCTGGCCCGAGCAGTAATTCTGGGCGTCACAATCACTGAAGAACTGGAGACTACCAGCTTCGAGCCGATTATGGAGCAAAGTGCAATTCTGTCCATGGGTCTGCTTTCCAGCATGAACAAGAAGGTAGCAAGTAGAGAAAATGAATGTGAAAGAGAAGAGATGCATTGGACCTCGATGGAGGGGTGGTTAGAGTAAGTACAAGAGGGGGAGTGGCGCGCACTCGATTATTTATTACTTGGTCGGGTAAACTTATATGGTTTGCCAAGGAACGGGCCCTAAAGTCAGTCCCCGGCTACTTCCCGCACCCTGGACAGCAGTGTACCACATCATGGACGAATACGTCACATTCCGTACAGAAATCGTGATTGCAATCTGGACATCGATACCGACCCAGCGGGCTGAGACCCTCAGAGGCAGGTACGGCAGACGGCACGGATGGAAATCCACGCCCGCATGCATGGCACATGTCTGCTCGCCCTCCCACCTCGTCCGCCGACGAGCTGCTCGAATTTATTAGACAAAACCAGTTAGATCAATTTATTGCTTACACAGCTTGATAAGGCTTGACCGGGAACAAGTGATGATAACTCCGCGCAAGATGCGGAGAGCTAACGATCATCAGTCCACATATATCACAATCAGTCGGCACATCGCAGACTTTGGCCATGCACCGGGGACAAAGAAAGCCCTCGCTCTTCATGTCCGAGTGACACGCACAAAGGCTTGGTGGCGACGAATCGGGAAGGCGCGTCGGAAAGCCCATCATCATTAAGTCCGCAGCAGGGTTCGCACCGGCAGTAGCAGCGCGAGACACGGCTCGTTGAGCTGGCGGGGGAACCAGCTCGAACAATAGGTCTTTAAAGTGACCCTCGTTCATTGCTACGCCAAACTGACCTGTTTGATGCTTCAGAAGCGAAACATTGGTTTGATCAAATGGACCCACCTCCTGTTTTATCACACATATCCCTACATATCTTCATCTCAGCCGCCATAGCGACCACGGATATTCGAATTTTATTCTTGATACAAGCGTCGAGAGTGTCGTGAATGTTACCGGGGTCACAAGTCGTCAGCGAGCCAAAGATAATGAGGATTTCGCGTGACGAGTGAGTGGGCAGATGACTGCGAAACTTAAGATCATGAGGAAAGCAACAGCATATCGTACCCACCTCATACTACTCCGTGCCATCTCGATGGCGTTCTGCAAACTCGGCTCACCAGCAGGTTCCAGTTTCGTACGATCACTGAGTGACTTGAGTACATCCTGAGGATTGCCTGCATAGTTGTGTGAACAGATACCACAAGTCTGGATACGCGATCTTACCAGACATTTCGCCGACACGTTCACCGATGCCACCTCGCATGCCAACGACGCCAATCTGACCGAGAGGATTCTGGTCAAACCATTCGACGACAAACTCGCGAGCGTACTGCAGGGAGAGGTCGAATCGAGTTGGACGCATGTCACGGTCCATCATCGCCGCTGACAGATCGAGCAGGAGAATGAGATGTCGAATGATGGTGCGTCGAATGGCGGCAGCTGGGGCGAGTAGTCTAATACACACGATGAGGAACGCGAACAGGATAGATGAAAGTGTCGTGCCTGCGTCGTCTACCCCTCGCCATCAGGTCCTCGACTGCGCCCTGCAAGCTGCCAGTCTCATCCTCTTGCACGGTGTCCCATGAACGCGTGTAGGAAGCCTCCCACGTATATCCTTGCTGGATGGAGAGGTCAGAGGAGGGCTTAGAGGTAGCGTGAAATGAGACGTGCATCCTTTGCTTTGCCTTT
This sequence comes from Aureoboletus auriporus, assembly GCA_038089615.1. Lineage (NCBI taxonomy): Eukaryota > Fungi > Basidiomycota > Agaricomycetes > Boletales > Boletaceae > Aureoboletus > Aureoboletus auriporus. The sequence continues at coordinate 56,178 of JBBPLF010000043.1, forward strand.
GCCCTTGTCTTTCTTGCGCTTGTCGGTGGCCTTGCCTTTGCCCTTGACTCGGGTGCGAGCCGTGTCGTCTCCTAGCAGTGATATGTCGGAATCCGAGTCTACGTCCATGTAATTTGGATCCGATCGCCTAGGTGGTGCCATTGCGTGCTTTTTCTGTCGAGTTAACCGGGAATGATGATATTGACCCTTGAAGGTTGAGAGGTGGATGTGAGAAAAAGAAAACTCAAGCGCGCATTTCATTAATTGAATCTTTACGATGGCTCGCAATCGGCCTAGTGTTCATTCATTCTCACAGGCATTGTTTGGGATTGACTCTGTTCTATCCAATCTGATTTACGACCACAGCCTCTGACCGACGACTTTCCTTGACTCCACCGAATTTCTGCGTTGCGTTCGCATCCAAATCCCCTTCTCATTCCTTCTTGCATCATCAATGTCGAGCTGTTCACCATATTTGCGTCGGATGTCGCATACTGGTCCAAGGCACACGACACGCGCACGTTTTTGGTCCATGGTCAGGCTCGCGAAAATGCTCAACGACGTTTTAGCAAGCCATGGTTTTGCCGAGCGAGTTAGGATCCCAGGGAAAATCAGAATCGATGGAAGAGGACGCCTCACCACCCAGGAGGAAGATCCCCACGACAGTCCTTCCGGCAATCGGCCTCAAGAATTGGCCGACGCTGCTAGCGATGATCGCTCTCCTACTTATGGTCGTCACCTGTGGGCGTTCAGTCAAGCCACACTTACCTTGGTCAAAACAAGTTACCGTCCCTGGTGAATGCGTGGATTGCTTCCAGGAGTCGCTTAGCGGATAGACGGCAGCAACGTAGAGTCGATATTTCGCGCATCTATTTCTTCCGAGACATGGCTGACGTTCGGCCCCTTTCGTTCAGCGTCTTCTTTTGCCTTTTGTCATCGTACGAAGCTCAGCATGTGCCACAGCCGTCCGAGTCCATGATGCACCTCCAGCTTCGACTTCATCATTGGGTGGTTGACCAATCTGCTTCCAAATGCAATGTACGTACGGTACTTGTCACATTCTAGGTGCAGGAGATACAGTCTCTCGCACAAGGCCATTGGTTAGCCCGGAACCGACAACATAACACGCGACCATTCGCACAAAAGTTAGTCAGCCTGGAACCAACAAGACCCCCGTCAGCACCCGCATAAGGACGCTAGACATCTTAGCCCCGACAATATGACCACGAGTTCTCGCATAAAAGGTCTGTTTAGACTGGCGCCGAGGACTTGGAGTGCCCGCGATCTCTCGCACAAGGATGTTGCTGCTCGAAGTCAACAATGTTCCTGCTAGCTTCGCACACAAGCTCTGCCTAGGCTAGCGCCAAGAGCTCGGAGCACCTGCAGTTACTCACACAAGGACGTCGGTTGGTTAATCATCCAAGAGGAATCATTCAAATCGATTTCAGACATGTACAGTACTAGTGGTTACACTGGACTCGTCCGAGTCCATCGCCGTGATCTTTCTACATCCGTTCATGGTAAAGAATGTGATGTGAAATATGTCAATGTAGTTACTAATATCGTACACATTGGAACGCATATGCCAACGACATCCGAATCGCCTTCGGTAACCCGTCATGCGCGTGTCATGCATCATGACCCGGTAATCGATTATTTTATCTGAAAAAAGCGTAAACAATAGTATTTCCTAATAGACTCCATCCGAGTCGTGCATAACGTTCATTCTCGAATCCTTCCCTGCCTATTTCGATATCTCACTGGCACTTGTCCAAAAAAATTATGATGAGCCATCATACAAAGAATCAGCCTGAATCGCCGACGCCTGCCAATGTTACCTTTGAGTCAGTGATTGTAGGTTTGGAGCCCTAAATCCGAGTCCTACAGACTCCTACTAGCGCTCCAACTCACACTTTCGTCAGGAAAACTGGCTGCGCGCAGGACGTATGACTGGTGTGGTTCACGCGGGCGACCAATCATCCACTGGCGAGAGGAGCTTTTCCACGCCGTCCATGACAGATGTGGATCCATGGATATTTGGCAAACAGTCGTTGTTCAAACAGCTATCCACTGGCACCCGGAGACAAGCCGTCTCAATCTTCGAAGAATCTATGAGGTCCATTCCATTCGAAGATCACCGGTACCTCAGGGGAATAACGAATATCAGTATTGGACTATCGATTCGGTTCGATCGCCCTGAGGAGCTGAATGACCTCGAGAAAGCAATACTGAAGCTTCGGGAAGCTGTTGACCTTATCCCCCATGGTCACCCTCTCAAGTCCAAGTTTCTAAACAACCTTGGCAACTCCCTCGTGACGCGTTTTCAGTGCCTTGGAGAGCTAAGCGACCTGGAGGAAGCAATTTCAACGCAGCGGAATGCTGTCGAGAGCATCCCCCAGGGTCACTCCGACTGGCCCATCTATCTGTACAACCTTGGCAACTCCTTCAAAACACGTTTCGAGCACCTTGGAGAGCGGAGTGACCTGGAAGAAGCAATTTCGAGGAAACAGAATGCTGTTGGCCTCATCCCTCGTGATCACCCCGATAAACCCAGTTTTCTAAATAGTCTTGGCAGCTCCTTCTCCCGATGGTCACCCTGACATGCCTGCGTTTGTGAACAACCTTGGGAACACCTTCGTGACTCGTTTCAAGTACTTCAGGAAGATAAACGACCTTCGGGAAGCAATTTCAAGGCAACAAATTACTATTGACCTTACTCCTGACGGTCACCCACACCTCCCTATGTATCTGAATGACCTTGAAAAAGCAATTTTGACGCAACAACGTGCAGCCGACCTTACTCCTGATGATCATCCTCACAAACCCAGCTATCTTTTCAACCTCGGCAACAGCTTCAAAGCCCGTTTTGACTGCCCTGGAGGACGCAATTGCGAGGCAACGGGATGCTATCAATCTTATCCATGATGATCACCCTGACAAACCCCGGTGTCTAAACAATCTCGGAGACTCCTTCTTCGCTCGGTTCGAGAACCTCAAAGAGATCAGCGATATAGAGGAAGCAATCTCCAGAAGACGGAGTGCGGTTGACCTTACCCCTCATGGTCACCCTGAAAAACCCGGATATTTGAACAACCTTAAAATCTCCTTACTGGTTCGTTTCGAACACCCTGGGGAGATCGGTGACCTCGAAGAAGCAATTTCGAGACACAGAACGCTGTCGACCATACTCCCGATGGTCACCGTGACAAATCTGCGTGTGTCATCAATCTCGGCAATTGCTTCCTGACTCGTTTCTTGCACTTGGAGGAGATCAGTGATTTGAGAGAAGCAATTGCGAGGCAACGAGATGCTGTCGATCTTCTCTCTGATAATCACCCTGACAAGCCCTAGTGTCTAGATCATCTCGGAGACTGCCTCTTCACTCGGTTCGAGAAACTCGGAGAAATCAGTGATATGGAAGAAGCAATCACCAGAAGACAGAGTGCGGTTAAGCTTACTCCTCATGATCACCCTGAAAAGCCCGTGTATCTAAGCAACCTCGGCGCCTCCCTCTTTATTCGTTTCCAGCGCCTCGGCAGTGAGCTGAGTGACCTAGAGGAAGCAATTTCCAACCTACGGCATGCTGTCGCCCATATCCTAAATGATCATCCTGATAGGTCGATGTATCTAAACGACCTCAGCAACTCGACCGTTGCGCCAGACCTGAAGTTCATGGATGTCATCGTGGATACAGTGTCATCTCCTCAAGGGAGGAGTGCACTCCGAAAAGCCATTGATGACCTTGGCGATTCTACATTCTCTATTGAGGTGTGTTTCACCAACGTCGCCCGGCTCCTTAGTACCCTCGCAGTGACGTCCACGGAAGACCAGCGGGAACGCATTCTGCAGTTCCAAGGAAACTGGGATCAGTATCGCAAGGTAGTCCCACAACGATGTTAGCATTGGCTTGTCATGACAGTGAGTCCCAGACATATATAGATCTTCTCTGGTCGTCTCGTGTCGTCGCTGGTCACGCTCGCACTGCTGCCAAAGGTGGAAGAACTTCTTCAAACTTCGAGTCAAGCTGACATTGCGGCAGACTTTACAATGGACTTCCTCGATTTCCTCGAGGATGATAGCTTTAGGATTGAAGATAAGAGAGAAGAAGTTAAAGACTATCGTGAGGTCAATCGACTCCCGACCCGGAGATTAGCCTGAAGATTATTCTGATCTTTTCCTTCACAGCAACTCGAAGAGGACATCGCAGGTCCAGGTTTATCAAATTTGGCGCAACAATCCCTCGATTTGCAGACCGGGGTTCAAAAATTCCAGGAGAAAATTGCGGATTGGTTAAAGGGGGTCGAGAAAATTGAGCAGGACACCGACACCGAAAAACTAATTGAGGGTATCAAGACGACTAATAAGGAGGTTCAAAGGTCTGTTTCATTGCAATATCACTATTTTCGAGTTGGTGACCATGGTATTGTTATAGGCTCACCACCCAGGTGTGTGTCGCTATTATCTGAGTACACGCGTTCTTTCGAAAGACCGTTTTCCTGCTCTCAGATTTTTATGGGTGCTGCATCATTACTTATTCTCGGTGGCATTCCAGCAGGTGCCTTGACCATTAGTCTTCTCTGCCCACTGTTGTGGGCTGGTGCTACCGTGCGTCGTGACTTTCTCAAACCCCACAACCCTAACCTACAAGAAAACAGGGTTCAGCGTTCTACCCAGTCAATAAGGGGGTGGATGTCTTGCAGCAAATGCAGATCAAGGAAGGTGAGAATCTACCATTTTTGCGCAGCTGAATTCTGCCGCTGATATTTTTCTTCTCTCACAAAGAAGTCAGTGTTTCTGGAGAAGCAAAAGGTTAAGCTAGAAAAACATAATCCTGCGCTTTCCGGAATGCAAAGTGTCCCCATCATCCTTTACTTATTGCAATCCGACATGGAACTGCTTCTCAACAAACTGTGGATGTTCTTGAAAATCCAGCACTTTGTCAGTTCTGGTCAATAGATCCGATTCGTGATAGGCTGACCCAGTGACCAGATTCTTGTCGATCTTGTCGAGATCGAGGACGAAATGAAATATGCGACCACAAGCAAGACGCGACAGGTGAGTGAAGAAAGATGTTTTCCTGGGATAATCATCTCTAAACGACGAAATAGCTGTTCAAGAAGCGGCTTGTGACCACTAAAGAGATCTACTTGGCACTTGCCAACGCACTCTACGAATACGAGGTTCGGGTCCACACTCAACCCGATTCAAGGTTCGCCGTCTATAAATAAGCCTTTCAATAAACGTCGTTTCTCTCAGATGCGTGTTGTCTGTATGATAGTTTTCAAGCATACACAATTGGGCATACAATATGAAACTTGTCTTCCAGTTCTGTATGTTCGCACGCCCGCAGTCTCCAGAAAACGGTGGTGATCAGAAGTTCATTAACTGAAAAATCCCAGGGTTCGGTCTGGCGGTGTAAAGGGTCTCGAGGGCCCGTACACGCGACAGATGAAAATACAAACACTTAACAGCATCACAGTACATCGATGCAAGATAGTAGTCGTCTCTATAAGTGAACAGGGGACGGCCAACCAACCATCGACAGAAAGAGTGACAGGCACGACAATACTGACACCACTGGAGATCGGAATGCCAGAATCCAAATGGCCCAGCAGCACTGAGCGATTCACGTTCGAGCTAATCGAACGCGTCAACGATCGGCCGAACAATGCTGAAGATGCCGCCGAGGCTTGACCAATAGCTGGAGAGCAACACGATATCGCTTTTCAAAACGCCCACCTTTTGCAGAGCCTCCGAAGATCGGTAAACTGTCCCGCGAACACCACATAGGTCCGCCCGCGCAATCAAATCTACTTCAAGCCGCTGTCTGTCAGAATCTATAAGCCTGGGTATAGAAAACTATAGTGTAGTCACTAAAGAAAAAACTACTATACGACGCGCTCGAATAAGGTCGCTTATGTAATATAATACTACTGTACTAAAGTTTCCAACACTGGTGACTGGATTTGTGTCATCCCCAACGACTACAAAAACACTGACTTTGAGACCGCTCTTCCTTCGCGAACAATGTGTTCTTCTATTTGCAGCAAATCCATCGTCAAAGGACTTTGACCGTGTTCTAATGAGACCCGTCATCCACTGGCAGAGAAGTAGGACGAGAACGTATGATTGCGTTCATCGTCATTCGCGGCGACACGTTAAAGTGCTATTGATCAATACTACGCAGCGGCCGAATGATTTGCACATGGAAATATACGTTAGAAACATGACTGTACTGATGACCAGAAACTTTGCAAACAGAGTAACCATGTGCAGAACATTCCAACAGTTCACAAGCTTACGGGTTCTAAATAATCCATGTTCCTTCGGAGAACGGCTTCACGTGAAACGATATACATTCGAAGCATCGAAATGTACGGAGAGGTGCCTGCAACATGCGAGCATTTCCGATGAGTATCCGTACCTAAGATGCAGAGAAGATGGTCATCAAGGATATAGAAGCGGAGACGGAGATGAGATTTATGATTGACCGCTGCGTACTAGCGGATAGTATGGAGAGCCCATCAGTAATTCCGATCAATATGGGCCTTCCTGTCACGTACAACTTCTTAGTGCTGTCTAAGAGTAACACCGAAGTCATCACGAGTGCGGAAGAGATCCCCGAAGCTCTGAAATAGCTGAGAACTGCTGGTGCCGGTACTTCTCCTGTTCTATGCCCAAGACACGGGCGATACAAGTATTCCAACAAATTATTTTTCGAGGGATGTGGGACGAGACTGACCTTCGTGACTCCATCAAATTCTACTCTCTTCTCAACATCTGGTATTATATTGTCCAACATCATATCGAAATATTGCCGCGAAAGTTTGTGGGAGGTTTACAAGCCCCAGTTTTGACGACAGCATCGATGAACACGCACCAGGTGTACCGTAATGCAATACTAAAAATAAAACTATTGTATCATTATCGCGTCCGAAGTGACGGGAGTGTGGAATGTGCCAGCTCACCCAGGTGCGCCACGATGTTGTGAGCAAGGTAGGCTATGGTCGATGGAATGGTAGATGCTGGTGTCGGTGGTGGTGATGACGCACGTCATCGTATGGGTGGGCGGTGTGGGCACATCACAGCGTTGTTATCATCGTCAATAGAATAGGCAGGGTGCGGGTGATTGGCGCTTCGTTCCGTCTGAACGGATGATGGAGTGTGTGCGCGTTATGGTGTCTCGAATCTCTCGATTGTGAACAATGGGATGAGCGTTATTGGTTCCATGGACATCAGGAAAAAAGTACGAATTTCTGGATGAGGACAGGCGATCCAATTTAGACCGCCTACTATTCCAATGAAGACTGCTGGGTCACATGACAACTGAGAGGCTGACACTCTCTAACATATATAAGGCTGGTCATTGTACGTTCGCCTCCAGTTCCCCTTCTCGTTCCTTCCTGCATCATCTCCTCCTTATCGCTAGCTCTCGCTGCCACGCTATGTCGCTATGCCATGTGCTACCACTGCGAGGGTCTCCTTAGATACCATGCGCGCCTCGTCCACAACCTCGATCGACATCCACGACCCTTTGCCTCCGATGGTGATCTTGAACGACGTCAACACATGGGCCCCAAGATGGTTCAGTATCTCGGAAGGCACGACTGACGAGTTCCGCATCCGTCCCCCTACCCACCGAGTTGTTCAGATCACCTCCATCGCGTCGGATGTTGCATCCAGGTCCCCAAGGTGCACGACACACGCACGTTAGTCCATGGTCAGGCTCGCCGAAGAGCTTAGCGACATGTCAGCAAGCCGTGATCCTGCAGAGCAAGCTACCATCCCAGGGAGGATCGGAATCGATGCAAGAGGACGATCGAGGTACTCAACACCCAGGTCTACGAAGAGGAAGGGTGATGATGACTATGACAAGAAGATCCAAGTGACAATGCCCTCTAGTCCTTCCGGTCGTTCCAGCAATCGGCAGTAGGGATTGGCTGACACGCTTACTTTGGTCAAGACGGGTCAGCCGTGCCTGGTGAATGCGTCGGACCTCTCAAGCCGCCAAGGAAGTCCGGAATGCGCGGATCACTTGCATGAGTCGCTTGGCGGATAGACGGCAACAAGGTAGAGTCGATCTTTCACGGCGTGGCTTTCATTTCTTCCGAGACGCGGCTGACGTTTGACGTTTTCGTTCAGCGCCCTCTGCCTTTCGTCATCCCACGGAGCTCAACATGCGCCACAGTCGCCCATGATGTGCCCGCAGCTTCCATTTCATCATTGGGTGGTTGATCAATTATGCTTCCAAATCAAAAGTACGTACGGTACTTGTCACTCTTCTCTGTATAACAACATCACATTCTAGGCGAAGGAGATACAATCTCTCGCACAAGGACGTTGGTTGGTGTGAAATTGACAATACCCGCGACATTCGCACAGAAGTTGGTCAGCCTGGAACCAACAAGACACCCGCGAGCTCTCGTACAAGAACCCTGCTTGGACTGGCGCTGAGAACTCAGAGTGGCCGCGATCGCTCGCACAAGGACATTGGTCAGCCCGGCGCTCCAACAACATACCCGCGACATGTCGCACAAGGACGTTGGACAGCCTGGCCCCAACTCTATACCCGCGAGTTCCCGCATTCAGACTCTGCTTAGACTGGCGTTGAGGATTCGGAGTACCCACGATCTCTCGCATAAGGACGTCGGATAGCCTGGTCCTGACAATATACCCGCGATTTCTCGCACAAGGACGTTGATCCAGCCTGGCCCCCGACAATATACCCGCGATTTCTCGCACAAGGACGTTGATCCAGCCTGGCCCCCGACAATATACCCGCGATTTCTCGCACAAGGACGTTGATCCAGCCTGGCCCCCGACAATATACCCCGCGAGCTCTCGCACAAAAGCTCTGCTTAGACTGGCACTAAGGACTCGGAGCACCCGCGATTTCTAGCACAAGGACGTTGGACAACCTGATCCCGACAATATACCCGCAAGATCCCGCATTCAAACTCTACTTGGACTGGGGCTGAGGATTCGGAGCACCCGCGATGACTCGCATAAGGACGTCGGATAGCCTGGACCCAACAATATACCCGCGATTTCTCGCCCAAGGACGTTGATCAGCCTGGCCCCCGACAATATACCCGCGAGCTCTCGCACAAAAGCTCTGCTTACACTGGCACTAAGGAGTCGGAGCACCCGCGATTTCTAGCACAAGGACGTTGGTCGGCCCGGCCCTCCAACAATATACCCACGACCTGTCGCACAAGGACGTTGGACAACCTGGTCCCCGACAATATACCCGCAAGATCCCGCATTCAAACTCTGCTTAGACTGGCACTAAAGACTCCCGCGATCTCTCGCAAAAAAAAAGTCTGCTTTGCCTGGCGCTGAGGAGATATCCGCGATTATCTTTGGATAAGGAAGTTGGACGGCTGGCCTCGACAATATGCCCGCGATTGCTTTAGCCTGGCGCTAACAAGATATCCTCAATCTCGCACGCGAGACGCTGCTGGTGGCCTGGCGCTTAGGAGAGACCCGTGATCTCGCGCAAGCACTTAGATAGCCCGGCACCAACATGATACCCGCAATCAGAAAATCTCGTCTGCCTGGCGTAGGGAGATACTCGATGGTCTGCGGATCATAACGATCCCAACAACATACCCGCAGTCTCTTTGGCCTGGTGCCAAGTGATGATATTCGCATAAGGACGTAGCCTGGCGCTCACAAGAACCTCTGCTCGGCCTGGCGCCTAGGACACGGACACCCGCGATGATACTCGCACAAGCACTTTGGTTCGCCTAGCACTCGCTATGCTTTACGCAAAATTCTGCTCGGCCTGCGATCCCCATGGAACCCCATATATGCCTCATCGCAGAGAAACCAAGTCCATCCAATCAGCACAACGACACTCCGAGCTATTCAAGCCCGGAACGTCAGTTTGAAGCCCCTCAGCCTGGCGCTGGATCAAGCACTTCCTACAACTCAATGGTAGTTGTCAGACGGTGCGCCGATCAATGATATTCCTGTGACTGATGCTTACGGTGTTCGCGCTGCTTGACAGCTGATCGTCCACCCACCCGGGGGGGTCTGAGACCTGGACGAGACAGCCAAGATCGCTCCCATTGAGTGTGGTTGACAAGGAATATTCCGCTGGGTTGCACATCGTCTTCCCTAGCGGCGAAGTTGTACGCGCTCTTCTGACATGAACAGGTGAGTGACTCTTCATGCGCTCGTCTGCCTGTGCTGACATGTACTGGTGACGACAGAGGGCTGAGAACGACGAGGTCTCTTCATCTATGTTTATTCTTTCTCTTCTTTCTGCCTCCCTTCCTGCAACGGGGCCTCACAGCCTCTGGACAGTTGACTGTTAGCTAGTAGCGATGGGCGATTCTCACATATCAGGATAGCCACGGACGCAAAATCGATATGGACATTTGTTGAGTAGGTATGAATGTACCCACTGTACATATGGTAGCAGACGAATACATGTGTTTAGAAAAGCCACTACATGGCAAATCAGGGAATGAACATCATTTTGAAAAAATCACTCTAGTTCAATGATCTGCAGCGCTCTTGCACTGCCGATGCCTAATAGTGACTTGGATAAAGAATATTATACACGACTCGATTCATGGTTATACTTGCTCTACGCGTGTCCAGTCTTCTTTGGTGAACTGCCAGCGTCTTTGAGATTGTCCATTTTAATGACGTCGCTCCAGACGCTCTCCACCTACTCTAGACAACTACTCACCTGTTCAAACACCTCTCCCGTTGCTCACCTCAACACAGGATCCTCGTATCCCTTGACAGTTATCGCCACTGGCACTTGAGGCAAACCATGGCGTCGTGTCCACAATGTATCCGTATCCACTAAGTAGGGCGTTTCCCCGCCCGTCATACCTCCCCGTGTGTGAAATGGGAAGTCCACGGTCCTGGGGAGCGTCTCCCTGACGGGGTTTCACGAGAACATTGGTGAGCTCTGTTAGTAAACGACGCAAGAGCAGTTTGTATAGGGTCGAAGTGTCCGATCGACGTCTGCGCGCAAGCGTGGCGTCGTCTGCTTTGGACAGTGCGGTGGCGGTGGCGTGTGTCCGAGCACGGACGACCTTATCGGCGAGGGGGACGAGCTTGGTATTGCTCGAGTCTGGTTCTCCAGCGATCTCGGCGCGGAGAAGTGTCCAGACATGAACGAATCAGGATCCGGGGGCTCGGAATCGGAGCGAATGGGTGTTGGGAGACAGGCGAGAATATTCTCGGAGGCACTGAAGCTTGATATCGGTCGATCAGGTATTGATGGACGGCGAACTAGAGGCGGGCAGCAAAGAAGCACCAGCGTCAGCAAATTTGGCGGCAATCGCCGACTACTGTCACTAGTTTTCGAGGTAGACGTTCATAAGGACTGTAACTGTGGTAGCAAAAGATGATTGATGGAATTTACCTGCTAACACCATACGCATTTGCACGCGTATCTCAACGAAAAAAAACGCCGACCGCTCTGTTAGTAGGGTAGTTCGGTCGGTATGGTCAAATTACTAGTACGTACCCAAGGGTACATGCAGCCAGGCCCGGAGTCTGTCCCACTCAGCCGTCGAATTTGAATCCTAGGGCTCGTGACGGTTCGTACTATACCTCCGTAAAAGCAGGTTTTCTTTCAGCGGATCTTCTCAACTCTTGAATGGTTTGCTTGCACTAATCACTGCAGTACTAGGAACTGTCGTGATCGCTTCTCGAGTCACAGCATCTGGAGCTTCAAGTTATCACTCTCCCCCGCTTTCTCTCTTCACCTTTTAGACGAGTACATACTGCGACGTAAAACAAAGATATATTATGGCTGGGTCTGGATATCATGACACGTGAGGAAATACCATAATAGCTTTTCGTGAATTGCGAAGGCAGATCGTAAACTATTCGCTTTGGGTAATAGAGGAACAAATTCCTGTCCAGTACTCGCCATGCATAAACCGACTAAGATCGATCTGAGTAGCTTCAGCACCGATAATCGCTGTTGTGTGAGGATAGTATAATCCTCTCCTGTTCGCAGGGGGAAGCCAAAACAAGATGTTCCCATGTGCGTCGTACAGCCAGCCGTCTTCGAGTTTGGAGTGGGAGCAGAAAGCAGGGAGGTCTCTACCGTCCCGAAAAGCCAAGGGACAGGATTCCGTAGCAGTGTCGATGCAACTCGTCTTGTCGTCGGGGCGAGACACGATGCGTGTACCATCAGGGGAGAATCCGACAGAGAAAATGCAGCCCTCCTGACGTTGGAAGGGCTCCACCATGCTGTGGCCTATATGCGCATCCCACACACGAATGGTCATGTCATCAGAGCCAGACGCGATGCGTGTGCTATCAGTAGAGAATGCGACGGATTGAACCCATTTTTCGTGACCTCGGAGAGGCTCCATCAGGCTCTTGCCTGTATCCGCATCCCATACGCGAATAGTGTCATCAGAGGAGCAGGACACAATGCGTGTGCCATCATTAGAGAACGCGACCGACCGGACTTGGTCCTCGTGACCTCGAAGAGGCTCCATCAGGCTCTCCCCCGTATTGGCATCCCACAAGCGAATTGTCTTGTCCTCGGAGCCAGATACAATGCGTGTGCCATCAGGAGAGAATGCGACAGACCGGATCCAGTCCTCATGACCTCGGAGAGGTTTCATCAGGCTCTTGCCTGTATCTGCGTTCCATACGCGAACAGTCTCATCAGAGGAACCGGACACAATGCGTGTGCCATCATTAGAGAACGCGACCGACCGGACTTGGTCCTTGTGACCTCGAAGAGGCTTCATCAGGCTCTCCCCCGTATTGGCATCCCACAAGCGAATGGTCTTGTCCTCGGAGCCAGATACAATGCGTGTGCCATCAGGAGAGAATGCGACAGACCGGACCCAGTCATCGTGACCTCGGAGAGGTATGCCCTTTCCCGTATCTGTATCCCACACGCGAACGGTCTTGTCGGAGGAACCAGACACAATGCGTGTACCATCAGGAGAGAACGCGACAGCCAAGATCTCGTCTTCATGACCTTGGAGAGACTCTGCCACGCTCTTCCCAGTATTTGCGTCCCATATACGAATGGTCTTGTCGGAGGAGCCAGACACAATACGTGTGTCATCAGCAGAGTACGCGACAGACATAACATAGCTGTCGTGACCTTGGACTGGCCCTATCACGTTCTTCTCCGTATTTTTTTTTGCATCCCACGTGCAAAGGGTCTTGTCATTGGATCCAGACACAATCCATGTGGCATCAGCAGAAAATACGACGGACTGGACCCAGTCCTCGTGCCCTCGTAGAGGCTCCATGACAGTCTTGCCCGAATCTGCATCCCACACGCGAATAGTCTTGTCATAAGAGCCAGATACAATACGTGTGCCATCAACTGAGAAGACGGCAGAAAAAACGGTGCTCTCGTGACCAAGGAAAGGTTCTAACACGCTCTTCCCCGTATAAGCATCCCACACACGAATGGTCTTGTCCTGGGAGCCAGAGACAATACGTGTGCCATCAGCAGAGAAAGCGACAGAGTAAACGGTATTCTCGTGACCTCGGAGAGGCTCCATGATGCTCTTGCCCGTATTTGCATCCCAAACGCGAATGGTCTTGTCCTGGGAACCAGACACAATGCGTCCACTATCCACAGAGAACGCGACAGACCAGACCCAGTCGTCGTGACCTCGAAGAGGCTCCATCAAGCTCTTGCCTGTATCTGCATCCCATATGCGAATGGTCTTGTCGGAGGAGCCAGATACAATACGTGTGCCATCGGCAGAGAACGCAACAGAGTTGATATCACCCTTGTGACCTCGGAGAGGCTCTATCATGCTCTTGCCCGTAATTGCATCCCACACGCGAATGGTCTTGTCGCCGGAGCCGGACACAATGCGTGTGCCATCAGCAGTGAAAGCGACAGATAGGACCCAACCCTCGTGACCTCGGAGAGGCTCCATCACGCTCTTGCCCTTGTCCGCATCCCATACGCGAATGGTCTCGTCTTGGGACCCAGACACAATGCGCGTGCCATCAGTAGACAATGCGACAGATCGGACCGCATCCTCGTGACCTTCCCAACGAAGGAGCATCGCAGGCCAGTTTTTCATCCTACCTTTCACGATGGAAAGAGAATTTGAGAATAGCGGACGCATCTTCTCAGCAACCGAAGATTGTATGGGCGCAAACGGGAGTGCAGAGACGTAAATATGTGGCAAACTTTGTGACATTGGCTCTTGAAATGTCACAACAAATTTGCTACCATCTGAAGCGAATTCCGAAAGAATCTTGTCACAGTCCTGAAATAAAAATAAGATGAAATCGGTCAATTTATTGTGGCCGGAAGCTTACTCGGATATATGTAGATGCCAGCATGAGTAGTCGAGGGGCAAGACCGATCGTATTTTTCAGGCTCAATACCTCCAACCAGTGTAGCATGTGGTCGTGGAGAAAGCATTCCAGGGCCGTCAACTGGGTAGGGCCATGGCTAGACCTTGCAACGAGTCCTTCAAGATATTCTGCCCAGTGATAACTGGAGTGGAGCAAGGAAGTGGGGATTGAGCGACAAATTTCATCGTAATCAGGAATATTGGCATTGAAATGATGTGATGTCTTCACGTCGAACACGTTGAATTTGAGCTGTGCATTCATGTGGCGTAGGCACGCGTTCGCAAATGCCACACTTTGCATCTCGTAATCGATGGCGAAGCGTTCGGAACGTTTGGGGTCAAGCAGGAAATCTGAAAACGACTTGTGACGGACTTGGAGGTGGGATGATTGGGTCGAAACGACGACGATCAACTTGCGCATGATCAACTCCGTCAAGGGGTCCGAGAGTCGAAAGAGCATTTTCAAATCATCCCGACTGAGAGGATCTTTCGCAAGAATAATGGCAGACAGTGCCATGGTAAACCCCTCGCGCTCGCCTTCGCTTAGACGATTGGTAGCCATTAGCAGTATCTGGCGGTAGAGCGTGTCGAGGTTTGCTCCTGCCCTTCCCATGTCTCCAATCTGCGAAAGTCTGTCTTCTGGATCCCCATCGCCGATCCATTCCAGCATGGTCTTGGCCAGGATGAAGAGACCTGCTGTGTAATTCACAAGTTGTCGCGTCTTGGCAGACCCTGGCCAAGAAGAAGAGAGTGACGATGGGAATTTAGATGAGATCTTCTCAAATCGGGCCACTATAAAGCGCTCTATATCCTTGGACGTCGTCGCATCCACGTCAACTCCTGAGAGGAGCTGTAACCGCTCGGACACGCCATCGAGGGTCCTATGTATGGTGGAGTCGTCTCGACTAGTAATGATCAGCTTGAACGAACGCGGTAGTTCGGACCACATCCTTAATGTCTGTAAGAATTTGGACCACTGTTCAGCGTCTTGCGAACATTCGTCTAGTGCGTCGAGGATGAGTATAAACGGTGCCACAGGTCGACGTTTATCAGCGTTCATCAAAGGTTCTCTAATGAGGGCCTCAAACTGCTTCGTAACATTCGCGTCGTGAGGACCAGGCATCCTCATCTTCAAAATATCAAGGATCCGTATCTCCATGTTACGATCTTCATTTGCTAGCCCAAAGGCAATGGTAGGCCACACACGGGTCGGGTCTCTGCGATCTGCTTCATCACGCCGGAAGAAAAATCGGGTAGAATGAGGCATTTCAGAAGCGAGCGTCGAAGAAATCGCCGATTTCCCAGCTCCTGGGCTCCCATAGACGAGAAAGATGTTGGCCTTTTCAGCGTCCTTGATCCACTCACGGATGGTGGTAAGTTGATCGACACGTGTTCCATCCATGCAACCTTCACCGAGCTTCGCCTCTGGTACAGGTTTCAAGGTGTTTTCAAGATGGATGGCATTCCTATTTGCATCTAGAGAGTAAGTTCATTAGGATTGGATTGAAAAACATCGTGGAACATTTGGTGACATACCGACATCTCTTGCAACTTGACTTGCCATAGCAACATTGAAATTCTCCCTTATATCAGAGAACGTTGACTTCATGTCATTCAGGCGCGAGCTAAACTGCGCATCGGTAATTTGTTCTGCAGAACAGTTAGCCACTATGGCAAGCGGAATCAAAAGGACGGCAGGCTTACGAAGTCGGCCTTTCTTCAAATGGTCCTGGATGAAACGAGATCCCTGTAACACGGCCTCGAGGATCTTCTTGAAGTTCTCCTCGACAGGTGATGTCTTGGCGACATTTTCAAGCGTCGTTAAACATATTATGAGAGCGCGCATGGCGTCCCCAAAAGATTTCAACCCCTCATTAGATTGGCGCTCATTTGACAAGACCTGTAGAGCTATGCGATGAGCAAGGATGAGTATAATTACCACGGGCGACACCGACTTTATAAGGGACGGTCAACGCTGTCACAGTTGCCTTGGCGATGGGATGAATCTTCGAAGAGTTTTCGGTAAGCTGAACATTCCTCGACGAATATCGAGTGAACTCACATTTCCCAGATGATCCAACGCTGCCTTTATTCCATCCAATACATCCGTGTTTTCTGCAACATAGCTGAGCACGCTTTTCAAATCGTCAAGACCTCTTTGGATGTCTTCGAGGGATAGCGGCAGGTCGGAAAGAGAAGGGATATCAACTTGATCCACCTAGGAAATGGTTGTTGGATGAGTCCACGCTTCGTTTGAGTCAGGGTGGGGAGACTGACGCTCGAGATCCCGTGCACAGTTACTACTATCTCCAGCTCATAGTCACCGTATTGTTCTGAACGAACGTAATTTAGCACGAGAGCAGGATGAGTGGCTACTACCTACTCGTTATCCTACCTGAATTATCGTTGCACCCATCAAGCAGCTCTTTGCCAGTCACGACCAGCTCGTTGAGGGATAGAAGTGAACGGAGAGGAGCGCTATATTTCGGTTTGACAGTAAGGTCGTCTTCTAAAGGTAGGTCCCTATGAGAAGTATGTCGGCCTGAGGTGCTGCATGTGACTCATAGACTGGAGAGAGCGTACATAACGGGGTCGAGAAGCCAACCATGGGTTAAGCCATCCTGGCGCTTCTCAGTAAGGGTTCTCTTGGTAGAACCGGCGACAAGTTTGAGAGAATTCGATATCGGCTTGGAATCCTTGAATGTTAGGCAGAGCTCTGATAGAAAACCCGAGTCAACACGGTCGCCAAAAGTTCATGACCAGAAACACCTTGAATGCTGAGGCTAAGCACTTGGGTTAGCTTCAGACTGGAACAGAAAGATCTCAAAGCTTACTATGGAAGAGGATCAGAGGACATCGTGGTGGGAGGAGACGAAGAGTCGCCTGCAGGAAGTAGCATGGATATTGGGCTACTCAGACACTGCCTTCAAGAACTTGAAGCGAACCTGTGCAATGAGGCGTCACGTTGAACGAAAGCGACCGGATGTTGCGTAGATCCAAGGGTATCATTCGCAGCTACCTTGATCGATATCAGCCAGATTTTTTTCAAGGCGGGAGGCTGACACACAGTCCAAACCCGAATCTCTGCCATATATAAGGCGGGTCATGGTACGTTTGCCTCCGGTTCCCCTTCTCGTTCCTTTCTGTATCATCTCTTCCTTGATTCCTAGCCCTCATGCCACGTCATGCCGCCCCAACCTTCGGATGTGCCATGTGCGACCGTCTCTAGACACAATCACCATCGCCCCGTCTACGACCGTGATCGTCATGCACAACGCCTTGCCTTGTAGCTCCGACGGTGATCTCGAATGACGTGCCCTTTGAGTTGTTCAGATCACCACCATCAGGTCGGATGTCGCATCCAAGTCCCAGGACACACAGGGGACGCGCGTTAGTCCATGGTCAGGATCCCCGAAGCGCTCAGACGACATGTCAACAAGCTGTGGTTCTACCCAGGGTCCTAAGGAGGATCGGAATCGATGCAAGAGGACGATTGAGGAAGTGACCGCCAACGTCAACGGATAGGAAGCTCGATGGCGACAATGGTGACGACGTGACGAGAAGTTCCCCGCGACACTGCTCTTCAGTCCATTCCAGTCCTTCCAGCAATCGGCGACGAGGATTGACCGACACCGCTAGCAACGATCGCTCTCTTGTGGTCGTCGTCGGTGGTTGCTCATACAGGCAATGTCGCTACGGGAGAGGTACCAACAAGGTAGAGTGAAATTTCATGCCTTCGGTTCATTCGAACGCGGTTAACGTTTGACGCATACATCCAGCGCCTCTGCCTTTTGTCATCGTACGAAGCTCAGCATTTGCTTTGGCCGTTCACGATGCGCCCGCAGCTTCGATATCATCATTGGGTGGTTGATCAATCATGCTTCCAAATCAAAAGTACATACTGCAATCGTCGTGTTTCTCTGTCTGACAAGATCATCGCATTATTTTCTAGGCGAAGGAGATGGATTCTCTCGCACAAACACTCTGTTTAGACTGGCGCTAAGAATTCGGAGTACCCGCGATTTCTCGCACAAGGACGATACAGTCTGGCCTTCCAACAATATACCCGCGATCTATCGTACAAGGACGTTGGAAAGCCTGACCCCATCAATATACCCACGAGCTTTCGCATAAAAACTCTGCTTAGACTGGCGCTAAGGACTCGGAATACCCGCGATTGCTTGCACAAGGACGTCGGATGGCCTGGGCCCAACAATTTACCCGCGATTTCTCGCACAAGGACGTTGATCAGCCTGGTCCCCGACAACATACCCGCGAGTTCTTGCACAAAAGCTCTGCTTAGACTGGCGCTAAGAATTCGGAGCACCCGCAATTTCTCGCACAAGGACGATCGACGGTCTGGCCTTCCAGCAATATACCCGCAAGTTTTTCTCTGCTTAGACTGGCGCCGAGGATTCGGAGTACCCGCGATCACTCGCATAAGGACGTCGGATAGCCTGAGCCCAACAATATACCCGCGATTTCTCGCACAAGGACGTTGATCAGCCTGGCCCCCGACAATATACCCGCGAGCTCTCGCACAAAAGTTCTGCTTAGACTGGCGCTAAGGACTCGGAGCACCCGCGATTTCTAGCACAAGGACGTCGGTCAGCCTGGCCTCCAACAATATAATATACCCGCGACCCGTCGCACAAGGACATTGGACGACCTGGCCCCGACAATATACCCGCGAGATCCCGCATTCAAACTCTGCTTAAACTGGCGCTAAGGACTCCCGTGATCACTCGTACATGGATGTTGATCAGCCTGATGCCTACATGATATCCACGATCTCTCGCAAAAAAAAGTCTGCTTTGCCTGGCGCTGAGAAGATACCCGCGAGGATCTTTGGACATGGACGTTAGATAGTTTGGCCTCAACAATACGCCCGCGATCGCTTTAGCCTGGTGCTAACAAGATACCCGCAATCTCACACGCACAACGTTGCTTGGCCTGGTGTTTCGTGATCTCGCATAAGGACTTGGATAGCCCGACACCGACATGATACCCGCGATCAGAAAAACTGCTTCGCCTGGCGCTGGGGAGATACTCGTGATGATCTTCAGACTATGACGATGGTTTGCAAACCCCGCCCCAACAATACACCCGCGCTCTCTTTGGACTGGCGCCATGGTGATGATATTCGCACAAGGACGTAGCCCGGCGCTCACAAGATACCCACGCTTTTTCAAAAACCTGCTCTGCCTGGCGCTTAGGACACGGATACCCGCGATGATACTCGCAGATACACTTTGATTCGCCTAGCACTCGTTATGCTTTACGCAAAATTCTGCCCGGCCGTGATCCCAATGGAACGCCATATACTTCATCACAGAGAAACCAAGGCCATCAAATCTGCACAACGACGCTCCAAGACATCCAAGCCCGGTACTGGACACTCGGAACGTCAGTTTGAAGCCCCCGGCCTGGTGCTGCATCAAGCACCTCCTACAACTCAATGGTAGTTATCAAACGGTGCGCCGGTCAATGATATTTCTGTGACTGATGCTTACGGTGTTCGCGCTGCTTGACAGCTGATCGTCCACCCACCCGGGGGGGTCTGAGACCTGGACGAGACAGCCAAGATCGCTCCCATTGAGTGTGGTTGACAAGGAATATTCCGCTGGGTTGCACATCGTCTTCCCTAGCGGCGAAGTTGTACGCGCTCTTCTGACATGAACAGGTGAGTGACTCTTCATGCGCTCGTCTGCCTGTGCTGACATGTACCGGTGACAACAGAGGGCTGAGAACGACGAGGTTTTTTCATCCATGTTTATTCTTTCTCTTCTTTCTCTGTCTCCCTTCTTGCAACGGGGCCTCAGCCTCTGGACAGTTGACTGTTAGCTAGTAGCGATAGGCGATTCTCACATATCAGGATAGCCACGGACGCAAAATAGGTATGGACATTTGTTAGGCATGAATGTACGTACCGTAGATACGGTAGCAGACGAATACATGTGTTTAGAAAAGTCACTGGAAAATGACATTATCATCAAAGTGGAAATTCACTCTGGTTCAACGGTCTATGGCAGCGTTGGATTCGGGCTCACACTGCCGATGCCTTATGGTGAGTTGGATAAAGAAAATTATACACGGCTCGATTCATGGTTATACTTGATCTACGCGTGTCCGGTCTTCTTTGATGAACTGCCGGCATCTTTGGCAGCGTCCATCTCAACGACGTCACTCCAGACGCTCTCCACCCACTCTAGACAACTACTCATCTGTTCAAACACCTCTCCCGTCGCTCGTCTCAACACAGGATCTTCGAATCCCTTGACATCTATCACCACGCGAGGCAAACTACGCCGTCGGGTCCACGATGCGTCCGTATCCTCTGGATTGAGCACGAGCCTCGGTCGCTTCCCCGCCCGTTCTCCATCTCTCCCCGAGCGTAAAACGGGGGGTCCAGCGTCTTGGGGGGCGTCTCCCTGACAGCGTTTCACGAGGACATGGGTGAGCTCTGTCAGTAGACGACGCTGGAGCAGTTTGTACACTGGATCATCAGGTCGAAGCGTCCGATCGACGTCTGCACGAAGCGTTGCGTCGTCTTCTTGGGACAGTGCAGTGGCAGTGGCGTGTGTCCGAGCACGGACGACCTCGTCCGCGAGGTTGACGAGCTTGGTATCGCTCGCGTCTGGTTCTCCGGCGATTTCGGCGCGGAGAAGTGTCCAGACGCGAGACATGAACGAATCAGGATCCGGGGACTCGGAGTCGGAGTGAGTGGATGTTGGGAGACGGGCGAGAATGCGGAGGGAGGCAGCGATGACAAGTGCTTGTAGATAATTCTGTATTTTCAACAGGGTCGGAGCTGAGAAGAAAAATATGGCTGGAAGTGTCGGCGTAAAAGGCTCCGTTTTTTCACTGCTGTCTAGGTCAGAGGAATCTGTGGGGGAAACCTGAATGGTTTTCGACGGAAGAGGGCAAGACACAGGGACAGACGATCCCAACGCCTGGACAACACGAACAATCCACAGGAAACGGGGTTCAGAAGAGATAGACGACAGATGTGCAGGGGGCTGCAATTTATTCAGCCAAGCTGTCCATCCTTGGGTTATTCTCTCTCGACGCCAAACGTCGATCACGATCTCCCGCTCTGTTGAGCTGGCCTGTTTAGCGATAACGGAACTAAGCTGTTGTTCAGTCATGTTTCCTAGGAAGAACTGTGAGAGGTCGTCTTTCATGATTTCCGAGAGCCTCAGAATGCTTCTGATGGTCTCAGTTACTAGTGTAGCTAGTGCGCCGGAACGGGAGGAGCGGCTGGGGAGATCAACAAGAGGCCGTTGGAGGGCCTCGATTTCGGAATCACGAACGGGCGCACAACGTTCTCGAAGATTAGCCAAAACCTCACGCAGATGCATGACAACAGAGTTTAGAGGAGACGACGTGGGGGACAAGGGACTAGATAGCGTCACCAACACGGGGTGCTTGGGGGGCAACAGAGGTGAAAGGGCAACATGGATGTCTGCATAGAGCAACTTGATCCGAGAGAGCTGCACAGAAGGCTCTGGATTGGAGAGGGTGTCCATGGCCTGCATGAACGTCACGTACGCGCATGGTAAGGGCGTGAGGTTCGCACCTCGTCCCAGAAAGCCTTGTGTACAAGGTCTTCGACCTTGCTGTGCAGCAGTGTTGGCTTCGTGTCCCCCTCTGAGGTATGGGGGCGGGATAAGACGGACACGAGAGACTTTCCCGGAGGAAGTGCCTGTGCTGGGTCTGTGGCAAGAACATGGAGAAAGTAAGCATTGTTCAGGATGTCGACAAGTTCGACGGGGAGAAGGAGAGGGTCCTGGTTGGATACAAGTTGTGATGACACGGTTTGCGCGGGCGGTACGACGACGGAGATCTTGTGTTCCACCGGTTGAGATGTGAGCAGTGTACGGAGGGCATCGAGGAGCTCGTCGTTGTCCGGGGAGCGTTCCCAAAAGCCGCGATCTCGTAGAACCTGAAAGTTGCGGTAGATGGTCTCCCAGGAAACTCGATATGGTCCGTGCGGACCTTGCTGTATGTGTCTGAGGAGTGCGATGGTGTCGGTGAGGGTTGGGTCAGCATCGTTGGGGTGAGCTGTGAGTTGGCTGAGGATGCGGTCCATGACCAAGTCGTTGACTCATCGCTTATTAGGAGACAACCACTGCCACGTCGATGGCCACCCCGACGTCGACTAACCCGGCGACAGTGACGGAGACACCGGCAACTACCACACACCGCATCAGCCCTGTCGCCGCCTTCGTCATCGGCCTCGCCATCATCCTCCTCGCGTCCGTGCTCAATGCCGCTGGTCTGAATCTCACAAAGCTCGACCATGTGAGCCCCTTGTTACCATCGTGGCGCCTTCTAATCCTTCCTAGGTCCGCACGAGTGCCATTCCAAAGTCTGCGCGTCGCCAGGATTGGCGACGACCGTTATGGCTCTTGGGAATGACCCTGTACATTGTATCACAGCTCCTCGGGAGCACCCTTGCCTTGGATTACATGCGCGCGGGCAAGTACTGTTCGCTGTATCACCCTTTGGTCGCTCATGTATCTCCGTTTAGAATATGTCGCCCCTCTTGGTTCTACATCTCTCATCTTCAATTTCTTGTTTGCTAGATTTTGGGTTGGAACACCTGTCACCCGAACAGATATTTATGTCAGCCGTCTCGCTATTTTATCTCTCTGTCGGACTGATCGTGTGACAGGGTACTATCATCGTGGTCGTGGGCGTCATTGGCATCGTCGCGTTTGGGGGCATCAACAGTGGCCTCTCTTCAGAGACCAACGTCGATCATCTCACCGCCCTTTGGAGGAGGGGTGGATGGCTCGCCTTCTTCTTCTCCATGTCCATCGCATTGCTCGTCGTCCTCAAATTCACTTATTCGTTGGACGCTGTGCTCGTCGCCCGCTCTGACATCAACTCGGAGCCTTTCACGGGCATGAGCGTGCGCAGGTCGCCCCCTCCTAGCACTACCTTGCTCAGAAAAGCCAAGAACGCTTATGCCATACTCTCGTTCTGGATCATGGAGAAACTCGAGATTTGGACAGCACCCAAGGACGATCGGCAGATTGCTTGGATTCTCGGCATCGGTTGGGCATGCTGCGGTGGCGGTCTCGCAGGTGGATGTCTTGTGTTTGCCAAGGCTACGTACGTGCCCATCTCCGTATTGCATTCTGCCCTTCTGAGTCCATGCAGTGTCAAGTTGCTCACTGGAAGTCTGTCGCATGAGAATCCGGGAAACCAGTTTGGGCACCTCGCTCCCATTTTCACCATCATCCTCTTGGCCATCACAGCGGTTCTGCAAATCATATGTCTGAACCGCGGACTCAAGGTGTATGATTCCACGCTCGTCGTACCTGTGTTCTATGGTGTCTACACCGCTACAGGGTACGTCGCTTTCTCTCCTATTAATCTCGGCTCGGCTCACCTGTTGCCAGTTTCTTGGACTCGCTCATTTTTAACAACGAAGTCGGTGCCTACAAGCCCTGGATTCTCATTCTCATTTTTACATCCATCGTGATTCTCATATCGGGTGTCGTCCTTCTCACACACAAGAAGCCGGAGCGATCTCAAAAGAATGTTGCGCTCCCACGAACACCGGGCGCACGTACTACGAAGGACAATGAAGAAGAGGCACAGGCTCTAAGAGCTCCAGAAGAGGGCGAGTCGGGGGGCCAGGAGATCTGGCAACTCGGGGACATGAGCGACGACGAGGACGATGCGGACAGTGTTGGAAAGCCTGAATCGAGGGGCGTGAGCGGTGCTGCAGAGAGTGGCGTGGAAGGGCGTAGGTTGATCCAAGACGAGGAGGGGACTCGGTACCGCCGGTCGACGTCTTCGGATGCGACGCTGACGCGTAACGACGGACACGGGCAGGACCCATACGACGACGATGACGACGAGTTTGAAGAGTGGCATACGACCGCGAAATATAGTCTATAATTGAATAATACCATGTTTGACGCGTGTGTGGCAGAGTCGCCCCAAGTTGAACACAACCACCGCGAGAATGACCGACAAGACCGACAGGGACATTGACGAGCTCGACGACGACGATTTCGCTTCCGACGACGAGGACGTCGACCCCAACGTGTTTCGGATCAACAACGCGCTCACACCGCCCTCCGCCATTAGCTACAGCGCACAAGAACTGCACTGTGAGCCCGACCGCCGTCCTCGACCCGGCTCTTTCTGACACGCCCACAGCGTTCATACACGAGGGCTACATTGACCTCAACCCCAGCTACCAACGAGGTGCGTTTCTACCCGCGCCCACCGCCATGCATGATGACGCCGCACAGACATCGTCTGGCCCGAGAGCAAACAAATTGGACTCATCGACTCCATCTTTCGCAATTTTTACGTGCCACCCATCATATTCGCGGTTCAAAAAGACGACGAGGAAGAGACGGTCCGGGTGTGCGTCGACGGCAAACAACGGTTGACGTCCATACAAAAATTTCTCGATGGTCTGGTGCGTCCCCCGTATCTCGTGGACTCTCTCCCCTCCCCGCTCCGTGCTCATGTCCGTCCCTAGATACCCCGTGAGTTTACACTCGCTGCTTGCGAGTGTATCAACGCTGAACACACATGTGTTTGTTGTCTCGAGATCGCGATATACGCACAAAGAAGAACTTTTGGTTCGTCAGATCCGATGCGCAGAGGACGACACGCTTGGAGATCCCTGAACAGTGGAAACGACGGTTCGCAGAAACGAGGATCACATGCGGTGCGTCGCCTTTTTTGGCTAGCGTTGTGCCAACGTGCCCCGCGCTGTGTGTGTTCACGTGTCTTTGTGCAGTCGAATATCACCATTTGCCGCCGGGCGTGGAGAGGGAGATTTTCCAACGGGTACAACTTGGGATGAGCTTGACGGCCGCGGGTGCGCATGTAGGTTTTGAGAGGACGACGAGCGCGCTAACGTTGTGGTAGAAAAGTTGCAGGCGATTTCCTCGTCCTGGGCAGACTGGATCAGCGATCTCGAATTGCGACACGTCAACTGCGACGGCGGACTGGCCGAAGTCCTCGAATGGGATACCCGACGCGGCCGCGACTTTCAATGCATCGCGCAAATGGTGTATTGTTGTGATCTCTTGCCCGAGCACGCCCTGCCGACGGCTGCCAAACTCGAAAAGTGGCTGTCGCGCGTGGACAAGCCGAGTCAAGAGTTCAAGAACAATATTGGGGCCGTGTTGGACGTGTTTGGGTATATCGCGATGACGCATACGCTCAATGCGGCGTTTGAACAGGTCGACAAGCGGGTCGCACCCGTCGAGTTTGTATTCATCGGTGCGAACGCATCTGACCAGCAGTGAAACGCCGTGGTTAACCTTTTTGTCTTAGGCACGCTCCTCTTTGTTCTTCGGGAACATTCACATCAGGACCGGGCAAACGCCATCTTGCACATGCGTCTACGAATTCGAGAACAATTCCGTGACGTTCGAAACAATGGAATCGTCGGGAAAGCGTTCTGGAATTTCATCGACAGTCTCATGGGACCGTCTGGTCTCAAAGTGCTCTCTGCCAACAAGACGTATTCCATGGCGCCATCCAGTTCGCAGCGGAAACGCAAAAAAGGCGAGGAAGAGGACGAAGACTATCACCCCTCGCCTGTCAAGCATCTGAGCCAGGCCGTGAAAACGCGAGGCAAGGCGCGAAGGTTGGACGACTAGTTGTGATGATTGAGGCTACTTTTTTGAGGCTTGTTGTAATTTTCGTTTCATAGTTGGAGTGGACACATGCAGGAACAGCGATTAAATTACAAAAAAAGCCTGCCTAATTGTTATAACCGACTCTGGTGGTGTAACAAGTGCCCTCGGGCGTCGTTATTGCACGCGCATACTTGAGCAACAACTTGTCTCGCTCTTTCGAATTCAAGGCAATGTCTGAAAGGAAGGGTGCGATGTCGTCGCTCTTCCATCGGGCGCGCGTGAGGAACAACTCTGCAAAGCGTGCAGCGGGGTCTGTCGGGAGTGTGGAAGCCGGGAGGTACGTCAACGTGGCCCCTGAGATGTCGTTGGGAGTCTTGAGGTAGTTGCCCTGTAGTTTGTAGCTATGGATCAGTGTTTCTCAGACAAGATGGAGGGGACATACCGAGAGAAGCTGTAGGGAGACGACCGACGCGAACGCGTCACCGACGGCACGTCTCCACTTGGTCATAAACTCGGTCTCCAGCATGGGCTCGTACTTGGTTGCGCGTCAGCGCCAGAGCGCGAAAACGACGACGATGACGAAACACACACCTTGTGATACCGAAGGATCCCTACGCCAATCTCTGCCACGACTGCATCGACGTCCATAGTCCACGTCCCCTCCTCTTCGTCGACGCGTCCGAACCACCGCATGACCTGATTGGACACGTCGCGCGGGACGTCGTGTTCGTCGAGCAAGACAGACACGAGGTCATCCACGGGTGCGCCCTTGTGTGAGAGATTGAGCGAGACGAGGTAGTTGAGAAAGAGTTCGAGGAGCGTGTCGAGATGGGCGGGTGCGATTGGACGAAGGTAGCCTGTATGTCCAGTGAGACAAGGGCTCGAGGAGGGGGAAGGACGTACCGTCGAGAACGAGGATACGACGTTCCTTGAGACCGCGGTGTAATTCCTCGTCGCTCGCTTGGATCTCTCCCCGAGCCTGCTCGTAGCTATACTTTGGGAGGGTCGCCTACGTGACTAGTGCGTCAGTGGGACGCACGGTGTGTGGGCCAGACTGACGCGTCGATCGTCGTCCCCGTCGTCGTAGTCCATTCCCTGAAGCAGAACACCCAACTTGTGGAGTTTTGGCACGGACGGGGACACCTCCAACACCTCGTGAAGCTGATCGCGGACGTGCACCGACCCGTGTGGATCTGTTCGCGAGGGTGTCACGACCAGCACCGTGTTGGAGAGTACGACGGAGCGGACGGTGTAGGTTGTGTCTGTCGTACATAGTACCGCGTCTTCGGTCGGGTGTCCTTTGATGGTGA
The DNA here is from genome assembly GCA_038089615.1 of Aureoboletus auriporus. NCBI lineage: Eukaryota > Fungi > Basidiomycota > Agaricomycetes > Boletales > Boletaceae > Aureoboletus > Aureoboletus auriporus. The sequence continues at coordinate 83,421 of JBBPLF010000043.1, forward strand.
ATCTGTTAAAGTGTTTGTTTGACAAGACATGGAAGAGTGTGGAGAACTTGCATTGGCTGGGACGTCGTCGCCGAGTCGATGCGCTGGCAGAGCTCCGGAGGGAGTTCGACCAGACGAAACGTGCCCGCGTCTTGTTCCGTCGACGGTGAAAATCTGAGCTCGAGGTCGCTCATGACGGTAAACAAGATAAATACGACTAGTCACGATACTACAGGATCAAACTTGACCCGAACCTCCGACACCTCTCGCCGCGCCTCCTTGAGCAACCCCGTCATCTCCTCCTCCAACGCGGACGCAGCGAGGACGGTCAGCGTGTCCGGTACGGTGACCGTCAGGTCCACGCTCATCAGCGACCCGGCGCGTTTTGCGCGCAACGCCTTGATCGCGAGCACGCGCGGACCCTCGGTGTCACGAGAAAGCACAGGGTCCAACGCACGCACGAGTTTATCGCGCGCGCCCGTGGATATCCCAGCGTCCGTCAACTCGGCAAACGCCCCTCTGAGTAACCCTATGCCTTGCTGAAGAATGACCAACGACACGAGTAAACCTGGGTAGCCTTGCCCTCAGCCATGTTCAAGGATGCATCGCCAACGTACGTACCTCCGAGTGGGTCGAGTGGCAGCGCTGGAAAAAAGGACGAGCCGAGGATGGCAAACAGCGCGACGACGCTCGAGTAAGCGTCACTGCGATGGTGCACCGCGTTCGCGTACAACACCGGACTGTGTTCTTCGTCGGCCACCTTTTTCGTGATACGATACAGCCATTCCTTGGACAAGACGCTGATGGCTGCAAACCACGCCGCGTTGGGATCCAGCACGTCTACGTGCGTATGCGCATGTCCGACGGCCGGAACGTGATGCCCGATGGACGCAATCTGTTGTAAGATGTCGTGCAGTGGACCTGGCGGGAGCGTCGTGACGGTCCCCGAGAGTGCCTCGATCAACAAATGATACGAATGAAACCCGATGCCGATGGCACCCCCGATCAACAGAATCGACGTCGTCGTCGTTCCGAGCGTTTCAAACTTGGCAAAGCCGTATGGGTATCTTCCAGAGGGTTCTTTCCGAGATAGTTTCCAGCAGAATAGGGTCACAAAGTCGCCCAAGAGGTCTCGAAGTGGATGAGCATACGTGTCATGGTGGAATTGAACAAGGGGACGTACCACTCATCGAGTGGCCTGCGTCGGCGAGTAGGGATGCAGAATGCATGTACCAGCCTGCGAGGCCCTTGGCGCTCGTCAAGCCCACGTTGACGAGAAGCCCGAGTAGAGTTATTCGACTACCTCGGTCGCCTACGAGCATTCAGACTATTAGAGTTCAGTTAACAGATGGCAGCGCACCTTTTCCTTCAAGGACGTGTACAATCTGTTCCGCGCCATGAGCGTGGTCGTGATCCTCATGCGAATGCGAATGAAAAATGGAATGCGAGTGTGAATGGCCGTTGGAGTGGTCGTCGTGATCACCACTAGTAGCGCTCGGTGCGATCCTTTTTCCTTTGGCTTTGGAGCTTTTCGGAGACATGGATTGGGAGAAGGCGCGAATGAAACGAGGTGCCAACGTTGGGTTTATACGGCGCAGGCACGGCGATGTGCCACGCGCCCAAGGAACGTCGGTAGAGAATAAACTTTGGCTGAACCGACCCGAGTTGGAAACCGTCGGGGCTCGTCGCAAGGGACAGGCCCAATGTCGTACAACCGACTTCATCTGTCGAGAGGCTGTGTACATATGTTCAAGTTCGGGCTCGATGTCGCATTGATCACTAATATACATGATTCAGACTCGGTCATGCGTCATAGATGCTCTCCAGCAATGCTTCCACGCCAGGCAGATACTCTGGGTCCGCCCCTCTCAAGGCCAACTGTGCAATGGTCGGCAAGTCGGCCTTGGGGACGTTGTAGGATGCAAGCGTGCGGTGTAGGCCCAGCTCGTGCACGAGTCTAATCAATGGGTCAAAAGTCCTGGTTCATTGGGTAAACAGACCTACTCGTCGATCTTGTACCCCAGCCTTTTGGCATCTCCGTCGACGGAGCCGGTGCTGGGCTCTCGGATATATAACAATGCTTCTGCAAGTATTGCCTTGTCTTCGGAACTGGCGAGATCGGCTTTAAGTTTGACGACAGAAGCAAGGGTCAAACACTTGAAAAGGTTGGTCAAGTCCTCGGATCAAGAATCGGCTCCACTCACAGAAGTGATCCCATGCGGGATTCCGTAGGTCGCTCCCAGTCTGTGGCCAAGGGAATGTGATAATCCAAGAGGGCTGCCCAGGAGTGAGGCATCGACCGCGGCGGTTTGTCCAGGCTTACCCATATTTCACGATCTTGCGTGGCCACATACTCATCCACGCTGCAACCATTAGCTTCTGTCTTATGTCCAAGTCTGCAGGGTGTGCCTTGCTCTTTGGGAGATACTTGAAGAGGTCTCCGAGAGCGGCATAACACAACGCCTTGGAGGGATACGGCACCGTTGAATTGTAAAGGTTCTCTGTGCGCGTCACTGATATGGAACGGTGTGGACAAATGGACGGCGACCTACCCACAGCATGGTCTAAAGCTCGAATGCCCGTCGATAGCCTGTGTACACGTGTTGAGCACGATCTGGGAAGGAACACCGCAAGGCATACCATAGTTGGTCTGGGGTGGCCAAAGTTAACTCTGCATCGAGTATGACGCCAGCGGGGGCAAGCATAGGGTGGGTCACAGCAGTCTTGTTGCCTTGTTCGTCCGTGTAACCAGCACCGGTCTGGTGGGGTGAATCGTTGATAGGGGCCGCGGTCAAGGCACACTTACGGTGTACTCGGCTGCGCTGAGAGTGGTCGGAATAGCGATGTGGTTGACAAAGTTGCCATCGTGTTGTTGATGGAGGCGGTAAACGATGGCCTTTGTGGCATCAATGGGGGAGCCACCTCCTATGGATACGATGATGTCGGCACCCGAAGCTATGAAGGCGTCGACGCCCTGGATGATGCCCTGGACAGGTGCATGTTGGCCGATCTCGGAAAAGGTCCCAGCAAAGGCACCGTTGTCGTTCAAGATCCGTTCAATGTTGTTGATCACATTTGTCTGGAAGGCGGGTCAGTGGCGATAGCGTGATCGTTCTCGATCTACCTTTTCTCGGAGTGACTTGCCAGTGACGATGAGGGCCCTTGTACCGCCCAAGACGGCTAGCAAGGTGCTGAGGGCCGTGTTTACAGAACCTGGTCCGTAGTAGACGCCTTTCAAGGTGTCGTGGTAGGCGTATGATCCGCTCGTCATGACGAAGATCAGAGCTCGAAGACTCCCACGGCTCATGAACCGCGCGAGGTCGCTCAGACGGTTCAAGGGTCTGCCCGACTTTGACCCTGCACCGTCTTTTCGACTCACAAAGTCCCCCAATCCAAACTGGAAGCCTTGTACCAGAACAAGGGCACACGAAGACGAGGTGGTGACGTGCAATCCTGTGCTGATGCCGTCTAGGCATGTGTGACGCATATTCCCCGCACATGTGGCATTGACTTTGGCGTTTTCGCAGGCGTGTGCATTCTGTACTGACGAGTGCCATCGCTCCGCGGCCATTGGCACTGCTGTCGACGGTCTCGAGCCATGGACGACCGTGCCTGTTGCTGACGAGGTGAGCACGTTGGCTGGTAGCACGACGCGTGTTGACCGGCTACAGCTATTTTTCACTCGTGAGTCATGCTCCGTCTGTGCAGAGTGTGACGTAGTTATCGATGTCAAGGTTGGACATAATCCCCCCCTTGTGAGCGTCTCGCTTGCCGTGACGTCGTGCAAGTCGGAAGAGACCCGGACGAATGTGATGGCAACCAAGGAATTCACCGTGAGCGTGGTGAGCGAGCCATTCGTAGAAGCAGCGAGCATGATGTCCGTGGATGCACCTCCACACGTGGATATGTGGGCGTTGAGCGGACTGACGATGGCCCCTAGCGTGAGTGCCGTCTCATCATATTCAAGACATGCGTTTACTGATCGTGTCAGTCCAATGTGACGCCGAGCTGGGTCAAGGAGAGCGCTGTCGGACTGGAATGCAAGGCAAGTCGGATGCGCGCGTGGTACCATTTTTTTTTTGGCTGATGGTGATACAGTTGTATCACGCGCTCGACATTCCCAAGCCAGAAACGGGAAGTGTGGCCCAGACGATCATGCTGGGGCGCATCACGCAAATTCACGTGCGCAAATCGATGTTGGGTGAGGATTGGACGGTGAACCCTGAGCGACTGCGGGGAGTGTCGCGGCTTGGGGGGTCGATGTATGGGCGGATCGGACAAGGGTTCTGCCTGCAACGACCGAACTGGAGTGGGATCAAGGCCATGTACCGTCGTAATAGTAGTATCGGGTACAAATGAAACGGTTATCGATGAGTCGCGAGGCAAAGGGTCCTCTCGACGTGCCCGACATCCTCACGTGCGGTTGCCTTTTCTTTCTCAAACTCTCATTGTGAGCATTCCGTCCATTCCATCTTGACCACTTACCACCACCACCACCATCATCATACAGCATGGACATTGCGGAGCAACGCGCCAATGCCGTCGCGAAGCTCCGTCGCGCCGCGTCGCTGCCCCGCATGAAAGACGGTCGTCGACCACCCATGCACATCGAGGCCGTCAGCGACGGCGAAAAGTTCCAGCAAGAGCTCGACTTGGACGCTCCACCGCCCAGACCCGACTCGCCCCCCGAACAGAAGCCCACCACCCCCGAACCAGCCCGGAGACGCCGCAGCAGGTCCCGCTCACGCTCGAGGGGCTCGCGGGACCTCAAGGCCAAACCGAGCAACGACTCCTCGCCGGACGACTCGCCACCCTCCCCGCCCCCGTCCGTCGTCGCACCGATTCCCTCCTACTTTGCCACTCCACCGCCCGCCTCGAGGGTGCTCATGTCCCCCAACTTTCTCTCTCCCGGCACTCCTCTCCTATACCCGGGCACTTCCCCACCCACCCCGTTGATGCCCACCCTCGATGCCATACAAAAGGGTCTCTTGCGTTCCAACAGCGTGGCTGCACGCATGCAGGCCCTGCACAAGCTCACCGGCGGCAATCTCGACTCCCAGGATCCCTCCCCGGCCCTTGCTCGCAACAACACCGTCTCGGGCGGCGAGCGTTCGGCTGCGCGCATGAAGCTCTTCACCGCGCTCGGCGAACGGATCAAAGAGGCCGACGAGGGGGGCACCAGCGCAGGCGAGGAACGTCCTCTCGTCTCTACCCCCGCAAAACGAAGACGCCGCAGATCTGCGCGTAATTCAGCGGGAAGATCCAATCACCAGACCACCCCCGACGACTCCGAGGTCTTGTCTACCACTACTAGTACCCCCACCCACCCACCCACACCCCTGCCCTACACCCTCACAGAACCCCTTCGCACTGCTTCCACAACGCCCATCCCCATCCAGCCTATATCCACTCCTAATATCAATCTGGATCGTCAGGCAACCCCTGTCCGGGCTGTGCCTAATCAACGCAAGCGTAGAAGTATCGTTGTCGAACAAGACGACGATGCTGCTCCACAGTCTTCCTTCCCAGGCCTTCCCGCTACCCCTTCCCGTTCATCCCCTCCCCCAACGCTGCGCTTCCTTCCATCTCCGGACGCTCCCTCGATCGATTCAACCGACTCGGCTCTTGGCGTCCCATTGTTCCTCTCCGTCTCACAGAGGCAGGACCCATTCCCATCCAATCCATTCGCGACGCCACACAAGGAAGTCTCGTTGTCTTCTCGCGACGAGGGCGATGACATGGAGTCCGAGGAGCCCGAAGAGGTCGTATACCCTGCCGAATATCCTCGGCGCTCCCCCTTTTTCGACAATTTCGATAGACAAATCAGCTGGATTGCAGACCCAGGTCTGTCTCTTGGCCTTCTTTTTCCCGTGGGAGCCATACTGATCCTCCACCAGTGCCAGAGTCCAATATAGCTGTTCATAATGAGGATGACGAGGACGAGGAACAGATGCGTAGTGTCGTCGAGGAAGACGACGATCAGGTCCCTCCAGAGTCTCCTTGCGAGGAATCTGCCCCTCAGACCGAAGAGTCCTCACGTCGCGCATCGTCCGACTCCAAAGAGATTGTCGTCGAGGAGCCATCCCTTGAACAGCCGTCTGCCCCAGAATCGTCGTCTACGACATTGAACCCACTCCTTGTCAGCGACGAGTCCGATTCTTCGCAACAGGCCTATCCTCAGCGTCTGTCGGTCGCGTCTCGCATGCAAAGCGATCGATCACCCCAGGGTACCGAGTTTGACTTGGACAATTCGCTCGCCGTGCCGGAAACACCGCTAAAACGTGAGGGTTCCCTTGGCGCCTGGGGCAAAATCGTGGGCGCCCTTACGAGAAGCAGCTCGAGCAATGGCCGTCGATCTCGGACCAACAGCATCGCTACCCGGGAACGAAGACAGAATACGGACTCGAGCATCAGTCGCGAGAGTGGAGGCAGCCTCGCAAGTCCGAAAGCGGACAAGAACGAGCTTGGGTCCACATATCCTCTGGGCGGTCAGCAGCCAGTAATGCAATCTTCCTCGGCCTCGGCGTCGATGCAGTCATTGGCGTTGCCCACGCCACCGAGAAGCGGCGTGTCTCCGATTCCACTCGCTTCCAACCTCGATCTCACTAAATATAACCAGGATGCTAAACTGTTTCCCTTCCCAGGGATCAAGAAGCTCGAGGAACAACGTATCAATAGCCGGAATCGTCGGGGTCTATCGATATCCTCGTCAACGCCTGATATCGTCCTCTCTATCCATGGCAACGAGAACGAGATACCACTACCTTCGAGCTCGTCGAGCAACACGCCCTCCAATTCTCCCGACATCAAACGGGATCGCGTTCTTGCACACCAAGCGTCGGACACACATCTTCTTCCAAAGTTTAAGAGCCTCAATTCTCCACCTCTATCGACCGCACCCTCGTCCTCGTCGCACGACTTTCTGCAAACACCCATCAATCAGTCTCCTGTGCTGAAAACGCTTCCCACCAACCGCGAAGGCGTCCGGAAGTGGCTTAGCACTCGATTTGGGTCGTCGACGCCGACTTTGGCAACCACTTCACCTGGTGCGACTGCTCCCATCGTTCGCCCTGCTGCGCCCTCCAAAAAGCCCTCTCTTTCCGAGATATTAAGGTTGAAGAAGGAAAACGACCTGACTTCGGATTGGGAAGACATTGGTTCGCCGGAAAAGTCGAGGACGCCAACGAGCAGTACTAATGGAACGCTATCGTTTGGGAAGCCGTATAATGGAGAATTGTCTCCTGTCAGCCCGAATGGAAACTCTGTCCACGAGGACATGCAGAAGACGCCCCGAGCGAGTAAGATCGCCAAGCCAGGAAGTGGTATCTCTCCTTCTGTCGACGCTCCTTTGTCCTCTGCTCTCGGAACAACAACTCCTCCTACTCCATCACCACCGGAGCCTGCGCCACCCTCCACGCCTGAGCCTTGGTCATCCTTGTCCGATTATCCTCCTCCAACTACCTCGGAGTCTTCTTCAAATACGTCCTCGCAATACTCAGAGTTTCCCTCCAAGAGTGCTGTCATCATGGAGCGTCTTGACGAGATGCTCGGACGTGGACCAAAGAGTGCCGTCTGGCCGTCAGCGATCGACGACCCACCTCGGAAGTTGTTATTGGCCGCGCCTGTGTTGCAGGTGGTCAACTCGGATACCGTCAAGGATCGTTTCCTTTTCCTCTTCAACGACATCTTCATCATCGCTAAGCCCATCATCCAAGATCCAGACGCCTTCCTCGAGTTGACCAAACCAAACCCATCGGACAGAAAGTTTGTTGTGAAGAATGTCGTACTCCTCCGCAACCTGCGATTCAGTGGCGAACGTGAAGAGCCTCCATCACGCTGCGTGCCGCGCAATGCACTCACCCAATCCTTTGTGGAGCAATTTGTCAACGACGCCGATCAAGCCATCGTGTCTCTATTTAACAGTTTGGGACAACTCGATGATCCCATGGCGCTAGCACGGCTATTGTTCCGCACGCCAGAGATCGATCGCGCGCAGCTCGGGGATTATCTCTCCAGGAGGACATCACGTGTTGTACTCAAACACTACCTCGATGTGTTTGGGTTCACTGGCGTTCGGCTGGACAAGGCGTTGCGCATCTTTTTGCAGACCGTCAATCTCTCTACACGCGTCACTCAGGGAATCAGCCCTCTAGATGTCATGCTGGACTCCTTTGCCAGTCGGTGGTACGATGCCAACGGGAAGCAGGTTGCCTATGACAAGGATCTGGCGTACAGGTTCTCGCGAGCGATCGTGCAGCTGAACGAGGTGTTGCACGGGGGGCTATCTGAGGAACCGGGCTCCACTAGATACGTTGGGAGAAATGTCACTGCCAGAGACTTCTTGGATGCCTTCCGACGTCACGATCCTCGTGGGTTGCTGTCTGATGACACGCTTAGCGACGTCTATGAATCCATCTACCGGGAGCCACTCTCACAAGCTCGTCACCCGTCTTCCAATGGGCCAACCGAGATCACCGTCACCTTCAAGCGCGCGCTGCCAATGCGTCTGACGTACAAAGTTCAGTCTGAACCGGTGGTGATCCGCATCCCACAAACAGACGCCAACTTCACGATCGAGCTGTTCGGACACAATCTCAGCTTTGACCCGCCTGTTCTCTCGTTTGCCAAGTCGTCCGAAGCGTCGTTCAGGGTGACCGGGACCTTGTTCGGTCCGACCACGATGCTGATGTTGCGTTCTGGTTCGAATGCACTCCTGTACACGGGTCTCCTACCGAGTTGTCCCATCTCTGTGGAGCGTGCGTTCATGCGGAACACGTTCCAGGTCGCGTTCCTGAATCACAGCAACACGCCACGAAGATACATGTTCAGCTTCGCGGACCCACTTGTCCGTCACGAGTGGGCGACTTCGTTGAAAAGATTAACGGATGCGTCCAGCGTTTCTTCTTCAGGGTCGAATGCCTCGCCATTCCAAGCACGGTTTGCGCGGGCGGTCAGCGATATCGTGTTCAGGGTATTGCAGGAGACGCTTATCGGACCAGAGACGTTTTATCAACAGGCGCCTGGAAAGTTGAATAGTGCGCTCAAACGTCTCAATTCCACGAGCAACGCGCGACATGATTCCCAATTTTCGTTCGGCTCTCGGGATATGACTGGCTCTTCTGATCTCTTTCGATCTCTTTCGCGGAGTCGGGTGTATCAGCATCAGGCAGGGAAACTCGAGGCAGAGAGCAATCGGATTACGCCTTCCCATTCGAGAAGCAGCAGTGAGGAAGATGGGAACAGGAGCGAGGGACGGACACGGACGGAGGAACGGTTATGGTCCGGAAAAGATTTGGAAATGTTTTGTCAACAGAACAGCTCGATCGCGCAAGTGGTCGAGCTACTGCTGCCTGCCATTTGCAATCAGCCAGTCCAGCCATGACGCCAGCATTCTTTTGGTAAGTTGGCATCAATCTCGCAGTCTATTTGTATTGACTGAATGCCTCGGGAACAGGTTTCACAATCATTTTTATTGATTCCAGTCTCATTCATATCTATCATCGCTATCCTTACTCACATCGTTCATTCATTCGCATGTGTATTCATCGTGCTGCTGTATACTGTCCATGGGTCACTGCTATGTCGTCTCAACGCATTTTTTTTTTACTTGGAATATCATTTACATACGTGTGTTGGAATCGAAAGACCGAAACGGGAATGGATACAAGCGAATCCTTGCCGAGGGCTGTGACGGTCCTCGCACGATTCCCCTTTACCTATATGCCCCGACTACGCCCACCGCCCTTGTCTCGACACTCTGACCAGCCATGGCACGAACGTATGCAAACGTGAACGCGTCCTTGGGACATCCTTGGTACGATTACGGTCAGTGCCTCACATCGCTCCAGGGGCGCTCCCTCTCACCCATGCCAAACAGAAAACTCAAACATCGAGTGGAGCTCACCAGAGCGATACGAAATTATCGACCACATTGGCGGGGGCAGGTATTCCGAGGTAATTCTGCCCATTTTTTCTCGCCTCCATCGCTCGATCGGTGGCACTCTCTGGGCAGGTCTTTAAAGGCATCGACATGGTCAACGCCGAGATATGTATCCTCAAAGTACTCAAACCTGTCGCACCAAAGAAAATAAAGAGAGAAGTCAAGATCCTACGCAACCTCACGGGTGGTCCCAACATTATCGCGCTGCGCGACGTGGTGCAAGACCCCTCGGGGCGGTATCACAGTCTGGTGATGGAGTATGTCGACAACGTGGAGTGGAAAGCGTTGTTCGGTGTGTTGACCGAGGTGGACGTCAAGTATTATACGTTTCAATTGCTCAAGGTGCGTGCGCGTGTATCGTTGGTGTGTCGTGTGTCGCTGACCCGAATCGCGTAGGCACTGGATTTCGTGCATTCGAGGGGGATTATGCATCGCGATGTCAAGCCTGGAAACGTCATGATCGATCATGGACGTCGCAAGGTGGGTTTTCTCCTTTCAACGTCCCATGTGTTGTCGTCATCGACGTGCGGCCGCCTAGTTGAGATTGATCGACTGGGGGTTAGCCGAGTTTTATCATCCTGGGACGCCGTATCATATCCGAGTCGGGTCGCGGTATTACAAGGCGCCTGAGCTTCTCGTCGGGTACAAGTTGTATGATTATAGTTTGGATATGTGGAGCGTGGGATGCATGCTTGCGACGGCGGTCCGTATCTCCTTGGGGTCTATTTCTGTCATTGATCGTTTGGGATAGGTTTTCAAGCGGGAACACTTTTTTCGCGGGGTCGACAATGACGACCAGCTGCTCAAAATCTTGCGCGTTCTTGGGACGGATTCCTTTGATGCGTGGTTGAGGACGTACGGCATACCCTTTGAAACAGATCTCGATAGTCTCCTTCAAGTGTCAGTAACACGTGTCCTGCCGCCTCCTTTTCCACGCATGACTGAAAATGACTCACTGTAGATACCCCAAACAGCCCTGGACGCGTTTCGCCTCGCCCGACAACCACCACCTGGTGACGACCGAGGCGTTGGACCTCGTTGATAAATTGCTTCGGTATGATCACCAGAAACGGCTCACAGCGCGGGAAGCCCAAGGCCACTCCTATTTCAGTAGGCCAACAATATCCGCTCGCTCCAACCTGTGTTTATATCTTCCATTTCCACAGATTTGGTCCGACTCGAGGCTGCCTCCCACAAGGAGGATTCTGCAGAGTATATCAGTGATTCCGGTTTTTGCTCCATGTAAGAGCCCCTGTATGTGCAGGGTCGACAGTGTGTACGTTGCGTGATGCTTTTTCGGACTGGTGTTGTTATTTCCTGGGGTAATCGTGTAGAGATACGGATCGCGGCGATGTAGCGCTAACATTTGCATATGTATAATCAATCGTTTGACAACGTGTCGGTGCCGGTAAAATGTAAAAACGAGGCCGTATGTACGTAGGAAGACACGCCGTTCGCTCGCCATGTTTCCTGACGCGTGTTGATCATGCCATCACAGGGATGGTCTGCCTGCCAGTCCAAGATATAACGCACACTGGTCATCAGGCGTCCCTGAAACCGCATTTTTTCCCCCTTTTCGCGTCAGTCCTGTTCTCTTCGCCATGGAAGCAGGCTTCCAGCCTCAGTATCGTCCGCGCACGGTGGGGTCGTCTCCCATCGAATACGTCTACACGTCGTGCGCGCGTCCAAAGACGAGCGATCCGAGCACGCCGTATTCCATCACTCGATTACGATACCCTCTCGGACGGGCTGATGTTACCTACCGCTGTGAACCCACCACGACCAACCCACCCACTCGCTGGAAGCGGCCGGCCCCGTCCCAAAACCCATCATGGGTCCGAGAGGACGTCTTCAACCCCGTTCAAAAACAAAGCATCGAAGCGTGGGTCAACGAACAGATCCATTTAACAGACCGGTCCAACAATTATGACCATGACCGACGCGGGCGGCCTGAAAAGGAGGCGTTGAAACAGCGCATGTGGGACGAGCTGGTGTACGAGTATGAAGCAGAGACGCAGAAATGGATGAAGCACGAGGCGGAGGCGCGGAGGAGAGCGCATGAACGGGAACGGGAAGAAGCCCGGAAACGGCTCGTTCAAGAAGACATTCTCCGGATTCAAGCCCGGGTACGGCAGCGACGGGATAGTGAACGGCAGGCGATTGCGGAGGAACGGAGGCGGTGTGTGGAGAGGGCCAAGGAGCAGGTGCGGAGGGATCAGGTGCGCGCGGAACAGGCCATGTTGGACGCGTGGCATGGGTATGAAGCGGGGTGGGCTGCCATGTCCGCGTCGTCGGAGCCACTTGGCTTTCATGATGTCCCTTGGCCGGTGGTGGTCCCTCCGGTGGGGGCTGCGGACTTGACGCCCGAGCAGGTGACCGCGTTTTTGATGCATCCGGTGCATTCGGGGCATCAGTCGCGACGCGAGCGGATTCGAATGGCGTTGCTGCGCTGGCACCCGGATCGGTTCAATCGGATTCTTCACAGGGTGGTCGAATCGGAGGTGGGCATGGTCGAAGAGGGCGTCGGCGTCATCGTGAGGTGTCTGAACGCGCTCTTGACAAGGGAGGGCAAGGCACTGCCGCAGGTGAGTGCGCACATACAACGTGAATGCCAACGTGTTTTGCTCAGACGACGTTAGGGTAAATGAGATGTGCCGAGGACCTTGGTGTTGCGTTGCCCAACACATCCGCCCGTTTCTCTGGCAGCGCCACGAAACTTGGACGTCGATAAGAATGAATCACGAAGCTTGATGAGGATGTACTCACCGGCGTGGCTGGTGTATTGTATGATATGTCTGTAATGCAATGTCACGACATTTACGCAGCAACATGATGTTACAGATAGGCCAAAAAACGGTCGTGCGAGGCGACAACGAGAAAGTCGGAGTCACTTCAAGTTCGGATTCGGAAGCCGCTCAGCGCTAGTACTGATGATTGCGATCTTCGGAGTACAAGTCCACTAGGATTATGTTGTTACCCATGTGTGTCCACGAAGATGTCGGACAACCTCCATCCAGTCTGAGCCACCGGACGAAGCCCTCGTCATCTCCCAGCTGAGCGAAATGCGGACAGGAGGTACGTTCACAAGTTCTATGCTATCTCAGAAACTTACAAGCCAAATCGGACAGATTTCCTTGCGTTTTACATGCGAGATCAACATTTCGGGATTGTCTTCACGAGGCGGGAGAACTCTACGCTTTGCGAGTCATTCGAAGTGTCCCCACCCCCAGAGAAAATGACAGAGTCATTGATATGCTCGTATCCTTCTTCGGCTATCGAGACACCCAACAAGGTGTTTGATGGTGGGATATCCATTTCAAACCTGCCAAATCTCTCTCTTGTCCTATCGATATCTTCCATCGCCTCTATCCCCTGGCTCACTGGTTGAACTGCTCACTAGAATCTTGCAAGGTGGGGTGTCTTTCGCATCACAAAACATGTTTGGAGCCATATTGGTTCCTCCTCACCCGTGGCTCGCTCGCCCCTTTGGCTCTTCGTCAGTCACAATCCAAATGTCCCTTGATCGACCATAAATACATTCGCGAGGCTCTCGCGGATCATGACCCTGATCCTCTCGTTCTTCCCTTCGAGTTCGAGCTCGGCCTGAGTCCTCTCCGTGGAACTATTCAAAACTTCTTATCGTCGAATGGAACTTTTTTCGACGAGGCACATTCTGATGACCCAAGACTTGCTTTTTACGACGTGGACCAATCGGTTGAACAGGGAATCGATGACTGGATTGCTTGTGTTGCAGATATGGACGAGGCATGTGAACAGCTCGAGATCTTGATAGATGAATACATCAAGAAGGCTGGTGAACATGTCCGTGGTAGACATAAAATCGCGCCGGAAATTAGATCCATCCGCTTCCTGATTGTAATCGAGCTTTTCGTCGCGCTCGACAAGCTAGTCGTAAGCAGAATCCTCATGCTCGCCGACTATTCCCCCGAAGTTCCGGTTTCATTCCTGGAAAATTTGAGCATGCGCAACACAACAAGTCTTCATCGTCTCTCTCGCGCATACCAATACTTCTGTGGCCGGGAGTCTCAATCACATCCAGGATGGTCGGTCTATTCTGACGAGTTCACCGAAGACAGTTTCCCCGTCCGCTACTGCGACCAATCCCCGCACCTTCAGCACCTGAGAGTCCGCATTGAAGAAAATGCGATGCACAAAGTCCCTGGAGATGTCGTTTTGCAACGGGATGGTGAATCCAGGATTCCCCGATCCCCATTGCCGTCATCGTTGGTGGATGCCAAGGTCTTTCTTTTCGAGCTGGATTGCCCAGCTTGTGTTCGTATCTGGCGTTCTACTATCCCTCGAGTTCTCATTTATCTCTCGGAAAAAACGAAACCTTCAATGACGCAGAACACTCAATATGGAAGAGTGCAGATGATTTACCGGGACGGATTTGGGAATTTGGTGCAAAACAAGATCTGCTTGCGCATGCTCCTGGGTTGCAACCTTACTTTATCGGGCAAAAAGGACCGGAACTCACATTCACGATCGACACTGTGTTCTGCGACTCCTTTCCTCCAACTCATCAATCTGAAAGTAGACCGAGATTATGTTATGCATCCCGATACCTCCACAATTTGAAGCGGAAGGGTCCGTACTCTCGGTGGTACTGGTGGCATATTCTCCGAACTGATTGGCACGAGGTGGGCTCGCGCCACTGGTACAGAGGTATTAGTTTGAAAGACAGCAATGCGGTACGGACTATGGAGACATCCAACATTGTCTCGGCAACTCAGGCGCGCTGTCCGGCCGATCGTTCCCTTGACGAATTCATCGCATGGGGGCACTTAACCATTGGCAGTTCCCTCCAATGGTTCAATATCCTCCATGGACTACGCAGTAGAACCCTCAACCTTCGCCGTATTGAAACCCATTTCCTCATTTCCCAGGCTGTCTTCGCTGTCGGACCTTTCAACCTTGATACAGGGACATGGATCTGGCATTAAGAACTTCAAAACTTGTCCTTTTGCAATGCTCTTCTAGATGGGATTGAGAGTTTGTTCTCGGATGTCGGAGCTGGCCTGGTCGACAGCGTGCTGATGAATTCCATTTCTTTAATGATCACTCGGATTCTTGCATCTTCCCCCAGCGAAATTGTAACGCAGCGAGCTATCGTGATTCTTCGGCATATTCGCAGACAGACCTTCAACTGGATAG
Source organism: Aureoboletus auriporus (assembly GCA_038089615.1). NCBI lineage: Eukaryota > Fungi > Basidiomycota > Agaricomycetes > Boletales > Boletaceae > Aureoboletus > Aureoboletus auriporus. Next base: position 98,515 of record JBBPLF010000043.1, read on the forward strand.
AGGAGCTATTGTACAACCAGCGAATGGAACCTGAGAACGCAGAACGCAAGCGTCTGTTATTCGAGATGGCTGCCACTTGCAGAGGCATGTTCAACGTCGACACTACTCTTCTCCATGAGCTCTGCAATTCTGCAGAAGATGTCGATTCTCTGCTTAGTCGCGCCACCTTTGTATACATCCACCAGGACTTAGGAGGTATGTCTTACCTGCTGAATGTCAAGTACCATTAGCACTCATTTGTTACGAATTATTATGCTCCCGGTGACTTGTTTCAATTTGAATTTGGCAATTGAGCGACTTGAACACTGCCCCAATTTGCTCCTTCAACGAGATCTTTGTCTCTCTTTTCAACTCGAAGCGATCTCGAGGGATGTAATCCTGGCGGACCCATCAGATCGTGGTGTCGATCTTGCAGTTGCCAAAATCAGTAATGTGGCCCATCAGCCAAGTGTATACAGATGGGAGGGGATGCAGTCCGAGTCACGAAACATTTGTTGGCTTATATGCCAACCCGAAGTCCCTGCAGATAAGGAATCTACCTGAACTTGTTGAATGGGGAACTTGGATCAGACGGTGAATCAATAAGTGGCTCGCTGGAAGAAATTGGATGTCGTTTCGAATATTCTGTTGTGCGTAGACATTATGGTTCTGATATCACTCATCTCCTCAACTATTCTTTGCAGGCTTCCTCAATATCCAATCTGTCCTTCGACTCTCAGACCGTGGGGTCCAAACATGTGGTAGGCACACCAGACGTACACGATGAATCACAAAGACCATTGAAATACGGCCTAAGGAACGGCTCTGGGAGGAGTCTTTGGAAAACTGGAGGGTTGATTGCTCACCATGGACACCGGAAGCCCAACTTGGGCGACGATTTCCAAGTGTTTCAAGTGTCTCAAGATCCTCCGGCAAGACGACAGTGTCCTTGACAGGTTCAAGCCTATAGGCTTACAGTTGCAAATCATTGTGTCCGAGCCTGTCAACTCTCCTGGGTGTCCGCCTGCACGACGATTGTCCATTGCACTTGGCTACTATGGCCTGTCCTTCTTCGTAAATGAAAGGGAAGAAATCGAATCTTGCGACTTCAAAGATATGATCTACGATGAGGATCAGTGTGTTGGGGTATTGTTCGGTTTGGAACACATGCTCGTCCTCCGACATAAATCCTACATTGCAGGGGTACATATCCCTGACGGTCTCACCCACAGACTCGTGCTTATACCGGATGGCCCCCTCCATGTCAGCCACGAAAAGGATCGTAATAAAGTCCGGATTCAGCTACCGAGGGGCCCGGGTGCGCTCGGAGGTACTTATCATGCCTACAACGTGGATACCGAACTCGGCTGCCTCACAGGGAATGGGAAGTGGGAGAGCACCACGAGACGTCTTATCCAGTTGCACGCCGCGACCAACTACTACAGGCCTGATCCCCTGCCACGACAAACAGGTGCTCAAGCATCGCATTCTCTATCAGAGTCCCCTGGATACTGGATATCGATCAACCACGGATGATAGAAAGTACTGCCTCACCAGCAATAAATATTTCTCATTTGATCTGCAAGTTGAACAACTGCTTTGCAGCCGAACAGAGCCAGAATTACCAAGCCATAGCAATTTGTTTCTCCGGAGACACATGAGGTCATCGAATAATATTCAAGTTCCTGAATTGAACACACTATTCAACCCTCTTTCGATGCATTAAATCTGGTCCATCCTTTCAATGGGACTACGTCGCTCACCCTAAAATCAGTTCACGATGCGCTAGCAAGAACCCCCATAAAATTCACAGATTGCCTGGAGAGGATCAAATCTCTACACTTCGAGAGCACTATACCCAGTGCAGATCGATGTACTTCAGGGCCCTGGATACTCTAAAGAAAGCTCTGGGTCCAATTGATCCGGTCGAAGAGGTACTGGAACAATTTGGTCAATGGCCTCCGATTGCAGGAGACAGCCTCTTGCGATGCCTCGCATCTGCCTCGCCGATTAAGGTGCCACCGCATTGGAAGAAGTGCCTTATTTCACTGGCTTTACTCCTTTTAGACCTTCAGCGTGCCCGAAGACTACTTCGATTTGCTCTCGATGGTCTCGAAGAAGGGTTTTCGAAGGAATTGGAACACAAGGGGTGTGAAGGGTGGAATGCCGAAGGTTATCCAGACTGGTTGTTAATTCAGGGAAACTTTCTCATTCGGCGCACCCAGGCGGACCGCGATGGCAATGATATCGCCACAATCGCAGGAAAACACCGTGATGCAGGTCAACATGGGCGAGGGGAAATCGTCAGTAATCATACCGATCATTGCTGCCGTCCTTGCAGATGGGAAACAACTTGTCCGAGTGATCGTCCCAAAAGCATTGAGGGTCTAAATATTCGAATTGCTGGCGACTCGTCTTGGGGGCCTCGCTGACAGGGAGATATACTACCTACCTTTCTCCCGTTCCCCACATGAAAAGGAGCAAGCCGACGTTGGCAATCTACACAGGGTCATGTCTCAGTGTATGGCTGAGCGTGGAATTCTACTTACGCAGCCCCAGGATCTCTTGTCACTCAAATTGATGACTGTACAGCAGCAGATACCCAAAAGCATGCTCGCCACCAGCTCGGATTCTGCAACCCCAGAAACTAATCCTCGGCAAGAGACCAAAATCAAGACCACGTTTGCAGGTTCTCCGTTGCCTTCCGTGATGGCGTTGCTTGCGTTGCGAAGCATAGGGCGACCATTCGCAGATTCGCACATAGGCAAGATTCTTCAGGGACAGCCTCTCACAGAGAAAGACTTTTGATGTAACAATCATTAGTGAGAAACCGGTTTTTTGGTTTATATATACCATGACATGTTTTTTTTTTCTTCCGTAACATATTCTCTCGTATGTGTCCGAGTTTTTTTTTCCCATTTATTGCTTTCATGCTGTTAATTTTTACCTCGATTGTTATACAAGTATTACTGCTATGAGTTCCAACATTTGTACTTCGTGATCCAATTCCCTACTATATGATGCCATTATCATTCCATCCCTGAGTTCTGAGGTGGTTAAAGCATGGTCGTTGCTCCCAGGGTCGTGGTTGATTGCTGATAGGAGATGACGGGAGTCATCCAAATCGTACACTGCGAGTGGACTCGGAATCCGGAGTGTAGGCGCCGAACACGCGCCATCTGAATCCACCGTTGAGCCGGGGGAAGGACGCAGATGCGAATTGGGGCCAAGCTGAGATTTAGGACGTTCGTATGATGGAATCATCCCAACGAGCTTGTACAGAAGGAGTGTGTAGCCCGAATTCGCTTAATGGGCATCCGACAATGTCGTTGACGAAGCGGGTATGTAAGGAAGACAAAGATGAGGACGGTACACTCTTGACTTGGCAACCGCACTTTAACTGCTTGGTCCTCGGTCTGCGAGATGAGGTTGTACTCCGACTCGTCAAGTATGTCTCTGCTGCCACGCTAGGCTCCTAGTGGGATATCTGCAGCGACTTCGAAGATGAGGAAGTGGGTCTGTCCCCAATATTGGACAAAATTGTGCGCTGCGGACGCACGTAGATATATGCGGCGCCAAGAATCTACCAACCACGGGTATCCTATACGGTATTGGATCTGCAAGGGTCTTTCATGGGGTCTTGTGTTCTCATCGCTACTTTTCTTATCTTTGGTGTTTCAGGGGCCACCACCCGTCGGACAGGGTCCGGAGAGACATACTCGACCACGGGGTTGCGGGCGATCAAACAATAATTTCGACAGAGCAACGATAGCGTGCACTCCGATTAGTTCCATCATAGCAATGAGTCAAACGAAACCCGTTTCAGTCGAGAGTTCCGTGACAAGATTAAGGATACCAACCCATTGCAACACTGTCGGTTTCAAATATGCCCATACGAATCTTTCGTCTCCACAGGTCTTTAATGTCGTTGTTCCGGAAGCGCGCAGAAATCCAACTGCGATACGACTCGAGAATGCTTCGTTGTGAGAGCGTCATCCGAAGTGGACACAAGGAATAACTTGGTAAATGGGTTTGATGAGAATGTCGCGTATGTGCGTTTCGTCCGCTCCACCCTGTTTTAGTTCTTCCTCGACAGACCTATAAAACATCCGAAATTTGTCTAACCAACTCCTCTGGCTTGTCAAGCGCGCCATTGATGGCATACATCGGACACGATTTAGATTCCCACCAATATCCTGCGATCTTTATTTCCGGTAGGGCCTCGACAAAGGAGAGATAGGGAAGGGAGAATACGCGTGTACGCGTTCGACGAGCCAGGGGCGATCGTTTGGAGCGAACATTCGAGGGTGTTGATGACACTTGTCAATGTCAGTTCTGGAGAGGACGGTGTCGATGACGATGATGGTGTTGGTGGGTGTCGTCATCGTCGTAGGAGGGGGTGGTGGCAGTGTGAAGGGTCTCTGTCCAAAACATTTGGTCGAGGTGGAAGGGCCCGGGGTGGTTTAGCGGAGCGAACGGGGAGTGGCAGCGTGGTCGAAGCAGAGACAGAAAGAGAGGGATAAGACGACTCGCGTGAAAAGGAGGGCAACGGTGGCAACAGACCGGGTGGCGAATCGCTTTGCAGTGAGCGAAACGAGATCGCCTGTCGACAGCAGTGTCGACGAGATGCCAGTACTAGTGGTCTGATCACTGGTAAAAGTGATCGTCGCGTTGCGTATTTCGTCTGGGTGCAGCGGTTCAGGTTGTCGTTCAGCGTGGTGGATCCAGCTCAGTGACTCACATGCAATGGCTTTCTCATCTCCCATTCAAGTTGTCGGTAATTCAAGTTGAGGTACTAGTATATAATGAACTGATGATCTCAATCTGTATTCCATTCCTCCGCTGATCTTAGACCGGAACCCAGCCTGGAATCTAGATGTTATCAATCAGCTGAACGTATATTAACAACACTATTTTCATAATTGAACAATTTAAAAGGGAGGTATTTTACGAATTCTTACTACTGCTAGAATCATCCTTCCTGCAAAGACACTGCACATTTGAAAGCAACGGAGCGCTTGTAAAATGCTAATACAAGCTCATAGTAATTAGTCGAGTGCAACGTCAAAACATTCTATCCATCGTTCCCCATGGACAAAATGACTCAGATCAAATTGAATCATTGGAACACCAAGGACCAAGCTTGGAGCAAAACAGAGAGCAGACCTTGGGTAGTAGTGTGGTATCCAAAGGACGAGAGCGCCTGACATACTTCGCAGCCAGCCATCTTCGTCGAGTGTCCATGTGCATGCATCATGGTAAGATTGTTGAGAATGAAAGCTGTGTGGTGAAGATAATTGCGGGAGATGGATGTCAAACTGCGTGGCCACGGTAGACTCTGTCTCGGTATCCCAAATCCGCACTGTTGTGTCAAGAGAGCCGGAGACGACACACTTTCCATCAGGTGAAAATCCCACTGACGTGACGTGACTAGTGTGTCCGTTGAAAGGTCCAGCAACGATAGTCCCTGTCTTGGAATCCCAAATCCGCACTGTGCTGTCTGAAGAACCGGAGACGACGCGCTTTCCATCGGGTGAAAACCTGACTGATGTGACCCAACTAGTGTGTCCATGGAAGGGCCCAGCAACGATAGAGCCTGTCTTGACATCCCAAATCCGCATTGTGCTGTCAATAGAGCCCGAGACGACACGCTTTCCATCAGGTGAAAACCTGACTGATGTGACATAACATACTCTCCATCAGGTGAAAACCCAACCGATAAGACATAGCCAGTGTGTCCGCTGAAGGGTCCAGCAACGTCAGAGCCCGTCTCGGCATCCCAAATCCTAACTGTTCTGTCCTGAGAGCTGGAGACGACACGCTTTCCATCAGGCGAAAACCCGACTGATGTGACGTGATCAGTGTGTCCATTGAAGGGCCTAGCAACGACAAATCCTGTCTCGGCATCCCAAATCCGCACTGTTCTGTCTGCCGACCCGGAGACAACACGCTTTCCATCGGGTGAAAACTCGACTGATGTGACATAACTGGTGTGTCCGTTGAAGGGCCCAGAAACGACAAACCCTGTCTTGATATCCCAAATCCGCACTGTGTTGTCTGAAGAGCCGGAGACGACGCGTTTTCCATTAGGAGAGAACCCGACTGACTTGACGTGATCAGTGTGTCCGTTGAGGGGCCCAACAACGACAGATCCTATCTCGGCATCCCAAATCTGTACTGTGCTGTCTGAAGAACCGGAGACGACGCGCTTTCCATCAGGTGAAAACCCAACTGATGTGACCCAACTAGTGTGTCCGTTCAAAGGTCTAGCAACGACAGAGCCTGTCTCGGCATCCCAGATCTGCACTGTTCCATCGTCAGAACCAGAGACGACCCGCCTTCCATCGGGTGAAAACCCGACTGATCTGACGTAATCAGTGTGCCCGTTGAAGGGTCCAGCAATCACAGAGCCTGTCTCAGCATCCCAAATCCGCACTGTGTTATCAAGAGAGCCGGAGACGACGCGCTTTCCATCAGGTGAAAATTCGACTGATGAGACGTCACCAGTGTGTCCATTGAATGGTCCAGCAATGACAATGCCTGTGTCAGCATTCCAAATCCGCACTGTTCTGTCTTCGGAGCCGGAGACGACGCGCTTTCCATCGGGTGAAAACCCGACTGATCTGACGTAACCAGTGTGTCTGAAAGGCCCAGCAACGACAGTGCCTGTCTCGGCGTTCCAAATCCGCACTGTTGTGTCAAGAGAGCCGGAGACGACGCGCTTGCCATCAGGTGAAAAACCGACTGATCTGACATAATCAGTGTGTCCATGGAAGGGTCCAGCGACGACAGCGCCTGTTTCGGCATCCCAAATCCGTACTGTGTTGTCAAGAGAGCCGGAGACGACACGCTTTCCATTAGGTGAAAACCCGACCGATGTGACGTAGCCAGTGTGTCCGCGGATGGGCCCAGCAACGACAGAGCCTGTCTCGGCATCCCAAATCCGCACTGTGCCGTCGTGAGA